>JASDQU010370441.1:19884-42245 GCA_032191745.1 Picea mariana | reverse complement strand
ATGAGCACAAGATTAGAATATCCCTGACCCCATCATCAAAGTCCACTTTTACAGAACTTAGTTGATTAGTAACCGTATTAAAATCATTTAAATGATCTGCAACAAACCCACCTTCCGACATCTTCATATTAAATAATCTCTTCATTAGAAATACCTTATTGGACGCCGAGGGTTTTTCATACAATTTGGCCAATGCGTCCATCAAACCCTTCGTTGTCTTTTCTTTGGAAATATTGAAAGCCACCGATGCTGCCAGGCTCAGTCGTATCATTCCTAGAGCCTTTATGTCAAGAATATCTCATTCTTTGTCCTTCGTAGCCACCGGCTTCTTTGCTATCCCGCCCAATGGTAGGAATAGATCCTTTTGATATAAATAGTCTTCCATCTGCATCTTCCATAACTGGTAGTTTTGGCCATTAAATTTCTCGACCCTAAACTTTCCATCTTCCGAAATTGCTCCCACTCGAACCAGGGACCCTCTTTTCCTATGAGTTACCTTTCGCTTTGATACCAGTTTTTAGAAAAATAGGACCACAGAACAATAAAATAAAACAAATACGGAAACAAAACACAGAAGATACACAATACAAGAGAGACACAGATTTACGTGGTTCACCCAGTGTGGGCTACGTCCATCAGAGAAATTACCAGATCCTTCCTTTATTATTATCTAACAAATGAAGGGATACAACCTACAACAAACCCGCTGTAACTTCCTCTTCTTTCTCTCATGGTCTCCTGTCTCAGAATACAATATTCGTCGTCAACCATAGCTGCAATACATTTCCCTCATAAAAGAGGGTTTCCTTCTAGGGAAAAAAACCCTAACATAATTTCTACCATTAGATCTGCGACCTTATAATGAACGGTCCATATTTACAAAGAAATTACAATATACTTTTACAAGGCAATTTTTCCATCGGGGGCTTTGCCCCTGAACCCCCGCTGGGGGCCCACTTGCCCCCAGACCCCCCATCCAGGGGAATATCCCCCCCGGACCTCGCAAAGGGGGTACCCCCCCTCTGCACTCCCCCGCATGGAAGAGTGTACATACTTTTGGGGTGTAAATACTTCATGGGGTATAAACACGGCTAAAAGTAAAAAAGACCTCTGAATTAGGAAGATAATCAGGCTCCACAACCAATAGGACCTCGGGTTAGTAAATGGCCCAAAAAGTGGAAGCCATGTTCTGCATATGACAAATGGAACCATCCACAAACCCTAAGTAAACTGAAGACTCCATCGACATATTCCAACCAATGGAAAACTTGATAAGCAAGCTGATGAAACAAAAGAAAATATGTATATACACTAAGATACACTAGTATACAAAAGGTCACGCCCAAGATTTCAGGGATTAAGCATAATACCTTGTAAAGTAGAGCCCATTTCTGGGCTCATCCAACATATTCTCATCATAATCTTCCAATTCATAGGCTCCTTTATCTAAGACATGTCACATGATATAAATATTGTGCAACATGGGGTTGAACTTGCCTGCCCCCAATGGTTCTTTGGCTTGGTCGTACAAGAGAACCAAGCCACCCTTAACGTACTGCCAAGGAAAGAGAGGCCTATCATACTAAACCTTAACATGTCATTTATTTTCTTTGATAGCCATAGAGGCATCTCGATGCTCTAGGTGTACAAGGTGTTCTTCAAGATTAGATATGTCAAGTAAGATCTCAATTGCCAACTTGAGGGAAGGGATTTCGCATTCAATCAGAATAATTGACTCCATTCCATGTACTAACTGAAAATGAGAGAAATAGGTGGAAGTATTTACCAAGGTTTGGTATGCCCAAAGTGTAGGGTAAAGCATCAAATGCTAGTCATATTTACTTTGGCTGAAATTTTTTCACAAGATAGTATTGAGAGATTTATTCACCACCTCTACTTGTCCATTTTCTCGGGGATAGTAAGGGGAAGAATGACCATTCTTAAACCCTAGTTTTGATGCTAACTCTTTCATCATTTCATTTTTAAAGTGAATACAATTATCAATGAAAATATCTCTTCGGATTCCGAACCGAGATATAATTTGGTTGAATATGAAGAATCTTGCAGTGTTACCATTAGATTTAATGGTAGGCATGGCTTCTGCCCATTTAGTGAAGTAATCCATGACCACAATGATATGTTGATGCCCCCCAGCTGATGCTGGGTTACAATCCATAAAATATACCCCCCACTTGGTGAAGGGACTGATGATGATGACTGGGTGAAGAGGGGCTGGGTGCGAGCACATTTTCCAAGAGAACACCTGGAAAGGGTGAAAATTATTGACCGCTTCAACACAATCTTTAAAAATTGATGGCCAAAAATAACTGGCTCACAATATTTTTTGTGTTGTCGCAAGCTCAGATAAATGACCACCACAAGCCCCACTATGAAAGTCAATGAGAATAGACTCAACATCCTTGTGAGTAAATCAACCAAGTAAAATATTATCTACTCCTCGATGATACAAAGTGTCGCTGATGATAAGGTAGTTTTTATCCCGATGATGTATACGTCGTCGATCGTCTCTTGACAGATGATGGGATAGCTTCAAGTTTTGAAGATAAATTAGAATGTCTCCATACCAGGTATCTGAAGATGAGATAAGGAATATATATTCATCCGCCAACGAATCATCATGAAAGATGTCCTCATCTAGTCGAGGGAAGTTCGATATCAACTCAACAAAAACTAGCGATTTGTTAGACTTCACCGAAGCGAAATCGAGATCAAATTATTGCAAAATAACAATCCACTTATTTATTCCCCCCTATGATATTCCTAGTGAGAATGTATTGAAATGGAATGATATCTGCAACTATGATATTTTTGCAAAGTAATATATAATGCCGTAATCTTTGAACTTCATGTACGACGACCAAGGATAGTTTCTCTATTTGAGAGTATTTAAGTTTAGGACCAACTAGGTTTCAATTGAGATAGTAGACAATGTGCTCATGGAGCTCATCATCCTACTAAAACATAACCATACCAACCATCCCTTCGGATGCGGTGATATAAAGCAAATAGTCTCTACTGTATTCTAGAGGCTTCAACAGAGGTGCAGATACCAAATATTTCTTAAGAGCATCGAAATATTCCTAGGCTCACTCATCCCATATAAACGGAGTATCTTTCTTCAAAAGACACATGAAACGCTTAGTTAAATTGGAATATTTCACTATGAATTGACGTAGGAAATTAGCCTTCCCCTGTAAACCTTGAAGTTGTTGAATGTTGCTTGGGGGAGGAAATCAAACTATTTCCTCAACCTTTATAGTATTTACCATGATCCCATCCTTAGATACTAAGAATCCTAAAAGACAAATAGACCTAATGAAAAATATGCACTTGTGAGGGTTCAATCGAATGCAATAGTAATTGCATCTCTAAAATACTAGTCAAAGGTGAGTGGAGTGATCTACTCTCTTGTACGAGTGAGAAACAAGATCATCTAGGTAAGCTTCGACAATATGCTTGAGATCATGAAAAGTAAAGGTCATGGCATGTTGGAAGGTTGCTCCGATGTTTTTAAGGATGAAAGTGATTTTCTGGTATGCAAAATTACCTCAAGGACAAATAAATGTCATCTTATGTTGATCCTCGGGTTTGATTTGGATTTGATTATACCCTGAAAATCCTTCCATAAAAGAAAATACTTTGCTTTCTACGCACTCATCAAGAATCTGGTCAATAAAAGGAGTCGGGAAGTTGACTTTAGGACAAGCCTTATTCAGTTCTAAAAAATGCATACATACTTGGATGGTTCCTTGTTTTTTATTCACAGGAACGGGGTTGGACACCTATTCAGTCAAGGGAATTGGGTAGATGAAACCAACATCAAGTAGCTTCTCTACCTTTTCCTTAATAGTAGGGGCCTTCCTAGGATTAACATATGTAATACATTGTCGAATAGGTCTAGCATCCGGATAGGTATTAATATCATGTTCAAAAATTCTAGGGTTGATCCATGGCATGTCTTCGTACGACCAATCGAATACATCACAAAATTCTTTGAAGAGATTGGTGTAGATCTAAATTTTTCCAGGCAAACAATCTAGACCGACATATACATTCTCAATTTTTCTAGGAATTCGAGAGATGTCAATTGTGATGGTAGGAGAAATATTCACCATGTTTCCTTCGGCATAAATACCATGCATATCTAATGGAACCACACCGTGACTGCCCATCTCACTCATGGTAGATCTAAAGTCATTTTTTTCGATCCTAACAAGCTCTGGGAGGAAATAGGAGTGATGATGCATATTGTCCCAAGGAATATTAGGACCATACATGGGCTCTAATGTGGCTTCATCTTAGGGTAAAGTATCATAGAGGAAATCATGCGAACAATAATATTGGATGACCCATACAGTCTCTAGAAAAATATCCTCCTTGTCCGCCTGCGAGGAGAAAGGATCCGGGTCAACAGTAGTGTCAAGAATAGACTGATACACAATTTCTACCGCTAATAGTGGAATTTCCATCCCAATGTGTGAATGACCTTTGTACGAAATAATTGGGGAAGGTAGGCTCCAAGAGTCGTTGAAATATAAAATACAGAGAGGAACATTCCCCATTGACAATGAAGACTCACTGGAAAGGGCATGAATGTGATGAATTGGTGCCACAAAATCAAGGCTACCCATGAGAGAGGAATACATTCCGACAACAAAATCCTCAATTTTTTAATGAGAATTGTCGATCATAGGGACCGAAGGTCCAACTGATGCATTAGGACTAGCACGCAAAAAGGAAAATTGATCAATCATCACTATTTTACCTTCGTGAGGAAAACATAAAGTGCGGAAAACATACAACATGACTATTGTCATTCCATAAGTCCAATTATTCCCTAGTAGTGAATTATAGTTGAGGGGTGGATCAACCACTTCGACATCAACCTCCATTGTATTTCCACCTAACTGGACCGGAAAAGCACGAAGAATTTCATGGGTTCAGAATGAACGCCCATTAGAAGCGGTCAAAATAGTCATAGATTGGGATAGAGTCAGAGAGCCAATAACTTTCCAATAGGTTAGGGACATCACGCATGTCACAACACCTTCATAACTTATAATGCGTTTGATGGTAATTTTCATTTACTCCACATGGATTTGAAAGGCCACGTGGTAGGGTAAGAGAGGCCTAACATCCATGACGTTAAAATTAATAACCTTCGAGCCACATGAGTCTAGAGATCCTAAAGAAAATAATAAGGCGTTCCTCTATGAAGGACACATCTGAAGCACCTCCCAAGCCAACATCACCTAATGGGTTTGACTCAGATATTTGACAATCAAATAGTTCTGGGAAACTCTGAAATTAGGATTGTGGGAAGAGCGCTTTAGTACTCCATTCGGAATATGAGGTAGAGTTTCCAAATTTTCGATCTGCAAGGGTGTTTCTGGAGGAGGAGGAGAATCTAGACCTACAATAGTATATGAAGAACCATAATCATGAGACCGAGTGGATACATCAATCAAATGATTGACCATATTGACACATAGATGGCCACATTCATGTTCCGAAGGGTTTTGACTTGTTGGACAACTGAGCGGGGGGTGGTGAATCAGTTGTTTACCAAGCTTGAACAATTATACTTATTTTTAATTCTTTACAAAGCACTCAATGACAATCACAATGATGTAGGGAAACAATCAATAGCATATTCAACATCAGTCACACATATGAGATACACAGAGACAAATTTTCTTGAGGAAACCCATAAAGGGTAAAAACCTCTTCTTCTTTATATGATAAGAAATATTTACATTCTTTACATTATCATACATATGAGCACCAACTCATACTGAGGCTGCAACCTCTGTTTAGCAAGCTTCTACTTTCTGAGAGTACCAACTCTCTGTTTTCTCTAGCACCCACTAGAAGGAAGCACCAACTCCCTGGTTTCTCTAGCACCAACTAGAAGGAAGCACCAACTCCCTAGTTTCTCTAACACCAACTAGAATGAAGATACAATTTACTGTGTTCAAGCACTCCCTTGAACCTCTGAGGACACCAGTCCTCCCTAGCACCTCCCTACCACCCTTGTTTGTAAAAATGAATTACTAAAACTTATTACAGTGATATAGTGTTCAACAACAACTTACCAGTCTCATCACTATTCTACAATATTTCGCTGCTCTGTCTTCCTCACTGTCTTCCTGCACGCATCAGTTTCCCTTTTTGTTCTTCTGCCTTTTGTTCTCTATACACCATTCCCATCCAATGCACCTTTTGTCTTATGTGCATATCAACTACAACACTCCACCTCCTTCTTCACACATGCATCACGCGCTACACCAACTACACTTATCTCTTCTTTTCTCAACATCACTCTACCTCTTGTGCATCCCCGATATCTCATGGTTCTTCATGCTCTACATGTCGAGTGCTCTGCCTGTTCATCATGGAAACTCTTCAGCTTCTCTGTTTGTTCATGCCATCTGTACATCATCATTGGGTGTCATAATCAAATTCCTTCACCTCATCATCAGTTGAGATTCTTCATCTTCTGTTACAGTCAAGATCAATTATTCTGTTATAGTTATAGGCTCCAATGCTCATCCAGCTGTCAATCGCCTCCATGAACAGTATTTTGTCCTATGGGCAGATCCCTTAAGACTCTTCACCTTCTCTATCAATCACGCCAAAGTGTCTTCGAGTCCTCTAGTAGAAACCATCAGTGGTTTCAAGTAGTTACACTGCGAGGAGCAATATTATCCCTCTGATCATGCCCAAATTCACCTGCACCATTAGATTGGCTCCATGGGATCTTGCATTCATTTCGGCATTCCAGTATTCGGCATTTCGGGATCACCGTGGTGAAGGATTTTAGTTCTCTCCATTTCTCGACCCCCGAAACTCCGAAAGAGAAAAAAAAAAGCTTAACTCCTTCCCCCAGATTCTGTCGATGTGACCAAGGGCTGTGACCTTTTGCTAAGCCTAACCGTGTTTCGCATTTAGGCTTTTCAGAAATTCGACATTCTTATGATGAAGGGTCTCGAGCCTTTACACCTCGATCTCTCGGTATCCGAAACTCTGAAAGGGAGTCGGATCAACGGTCCACAATCTCCCTTTGATCAATGATTCATATTAGATCGTGGTTTCACATTTCGCGATTTCGAAATTTTTCCCTTTCGAGTCATTGCGACTCCAACATTACAAAATTTATGATCACAAAATCTCCGAAGTGATCGGATGGTTCACATAACCCACTGAGATGGATGGTTGACGAGATTTTGGCGTTTTTTTTTTTCTTTGAGTTTTCGAGACTCACAATGATCCCTTTCGGCATTTCGGAGTTTGAGACATTGTGATGGTGGAGTTTTTGCTTGCTATGTAGAACCCCGAAATAGAAAGTTCCGATGTAATGTAAACCTGCTGACGTCACATGTGGATTGACACGTGTCGAATAGCTTCCATGTGTCACTCTGATTCATGACTTACATGTGCCTGAAATGTTGAATCAACTTGACACTTGTCATTGCCTGATTGTGCCACATGTCCTTAGCTGACGTGGTTTGTTGATGTGTCTATTTTGGGATTTCGCATTTCAACACTTCGGGACTCCTTATGATGAGAGTATATGACTTCTCCATCTCCTGGTAACTGAAATCCCAATATGATGTACCTGCTTCTGTAATTTCGACATTTCTCTTTTCGGCACTTCGGGACTCCTGATGTTGAGAGTCTCTGACTTTTCCATCTCCCGATATCCATTACTTCGAGTGATGTGCCTATTTTGGAGAGTCTCGACTCTTGACTTCTCCATCTCCCGGTATCTGAAACTCCGAAATGGAGTCTTTGTTGGGGTGCCTGTTTCGGGATTTCGGGGTTTCGCATTTCGCGACTTCGCGAGTTGAAAGGTTGGAGCATTTCATTTATTTGACTTTTCATTCAGTGAAAGCATGATCTTTCGCCACATCTTCTTCTTGGATCGACAATCCAGATTTGTCCTTGATCCAACGATTCAGGTTATATTGCGATTTTGCATTTCACGACTTTGGGACTCCTGTAGTGGCAGTTCTTGACATATCCAACTCCTAGTATCTGAAATCCTGGTAGTTGAAACTCTGAAATGGAGTTTGACCAACACTTCGATCTTGCCATTCGATCATCGTTGCGCTGTTGGTATTCCTTTCCTTCTTGTTTGCCATAAAATGAACAAGCACACCTTCGCACCGTGTTCGACTCTGTGCTAACTCCTCCTGAGCTTACTTTGTTCCTATTTTTCTACCAATGCATACTCTAATCTTGCCATCAATGACACGAATACTCTTCCTATGAAACATGCCAACATGACTCTCGCTTGACACATTTTTGGTGTTGGACTTCTCCGAGGCCATGTGTTGATTATACAAAAATGGATTTGTCAGCACAATGAGTGACTGCGATAAGAGCCTCGAGGCTTCCCTGATTTTGGGGAATAGGTGGGTAAGCTGATCATATTTACAAAGTTTACAAGAAAAATTAACCTTCTGTTTTTGTTTCTTTCCCTCACCAACATTGATATTCGATCTATCATTGTTAGTGTCATCCTTGGCTTTGTTATTATTTTTCCAACACTTATGATTATTACCTCGTCCTTTCCTTCTATTACCTCCTGGTTGTTGGTTACCATTTGGGTTAGCCGATGACCATACATAATGCACATCCACCGACTGAGTGGGAGTGGAGGATGAAGTCAAAGCTTTTCCTACTACAAGCTGGCTTAGAGAAAAATATTTCAACTGGTTTGTCACCAAATATGTAGACTTAGAATTTGCGGACCCTATGATGCCATTGACATGAGGCCTAGAATTTTGTCCAGGGTCATATTTCGACCACAGTGCGTTAGGAAGAATTTCATACAACATCCCAGATTGAGCATATATGAGGTCCAATTGTTGGGCTTTCAAAATAGCTTCTTCCTCAGATGTTACTCTGGATGTAGAGACATATTTCAAAACATAAGGCATTAATGACTTAAGGAACCACTCCAACATAAAATCTGGAGGAATGTAGGATTTTATCAAGCTCTTCCGTATACACCACTCTTGGATTTGGTCCGAGATATGCATGGCTTTATCTTGGCAGAGGGATTACAAAAGTTCTATGTCGACATCTTAATAAACCGACAACTGGAAGTGGTTGAGAAATACAAAAACCATATAATTAAAGTTTATGTATGTTCCCCCTGGTAGCTCAATGTACCACTTCATGGTGACCCACATGATGGTGCATTGAAATGGCCTCAAATGAATAGAATTGTTATTAAGGGAGTTATACAAGCACCAAAGATGAAAAGTAGTGACGTGATCACCTAGATCCTCGCTAGTATTGCCTTCAAATTTTGGAAAAGGAATATTGGTGGGGACCGGGGGCCATAACAAATTGTGATGCACAGGGTCATTCATTAATTTTGACAAATATGACAGATTAAGCATGTCCATAAAAGGGTGTTGGGGTTGCAGCATTTGAGCCCATGATCCCGGGAAAGATTGGGACAAAGGGATTACAGGCCATCTAGGGTTTTGGCATATTCCATGGCCATGTCTGGTAGAATAATATCCTCCTCCAAAGTGATTCATAAGAGGTTTTATGGGCACCATACCCACGAAAACGACATAATGAGGGTTATATATGTTGCCCCCCAACTGAAAAGGCTCTAGGCTAGGGGTTTCCTATTGTGTGAAACTGAATCCCTCCAGATGGAACTCTAGAGGACAGAGGGGGATTCACCATAATAAATGCATTTTTCAGAATCAACATGGAGGAAGAGGGGATAAAGGACAAAATATATGAAGTAACTTTTCTACTCAGTTGAGCACTCCATCTAGGAGAATTAAGATTAGGATTAGGCCCAAAAGAAAGAAGAGGCCAACCAACAACTGTAGGATTCGTCTGGGGAATATGAAATCCACCAAATGATAGAGGAGAATACGTAGGATCCATGCCCCCAGGTCCAAAAATAGGATTTTCATTAGCCGCTGGAATGGAGGATGAGAGTTGCGACACCATGTTGGCCATACCAAAAGAAAAGGGATTAGAGACCGAAGGTATTGACTGAGAATTGTAACCTGGAGTACCAAAAAGAGATATGAAAGGATTTGTTCCTATGGGTTGATTAGAACCCATAGGTTGGTTAGTAGTAGAGGCAAGGATCTCTGACACCCCATCCATCGAGGCTGAAGGAGTCGAAGGAATCCCACTAATCACATAAGATATATGAGTCAAGGGACTCCTTGTGATGTTCAATTTTGACTCATTACTCATAACTGGATAATCACAAGTCTTGGAGATGGAGATATATGTACCACGTTTATTAAGTTTATGCCTTTTAGAAGGAAACTTTGATAAATAATCAAGAAGTGGTGGTAACTTCAACAAACGACGAGACCTGCGTGGAGGCTTATCTTGCTCCACGATGGCTCAAGACTCGAGATATAAAACAAAATTTTAGGGCCAACTAATTGTAACATACCCAACCACCCATAGGTCGGGGTACACTACGTTCAAGCCCTCCCTTGGACTTCTTTCTCTTACCGATACCCTTTTTCATTATTAAGGATGCATAAAAGAAAAGACTTTAACGACATGCACAACAATAAACAACAAGCATGCATAGTCTAAAGATTCAATTAAACGATAATTAAATATATATAGGAATACATTCATATACATGCAAATGATACCATAATAGAGAGAACTTATCTTTATGAAATATGACACCAACTGGCTGCAGACCAAGGACGTTCCACCCAACCATAGACACCACTGCTCCAAATCTAAACAGTAGTGTCACCCCTGAGCCAGGGCTATGAATCCACAAGGATGGTTCCAGAGTGTACTTGGCTTCCCAAACTAGTCAGCACCCAAGCTCTCACAAGCTTTCCATCTCTTACAACAATCCAAGTACCCAACTTGTACCACCTGAGAGAATGGACCTCCACCATTCTCTGCCACACAGTCCCTCATAAAATCCTTCTCATTAATCAGACTCCAGCACAATTGGTCCAGAATCTTAATGATGGAACTCTCAGGACTCACACTTGTGGGCAACATTGGACACTGACCAACACATCTCAGACCTGTGACCCCATGTCACAAATGGATCACACCAGCGACCACTACAACCAACTATCCCGTGGCTAATCTTCAATAGTTCGGTTCGCTTTCCTGAGCCAAGACATAGATGAGGATGGGTAAATGAATGGGTAAATGCATGCATGGGAGTTCATGAGGGAAATAAGTGAATCGTACAAGAAATCAATGAACAAGCCATCAGTCAAAACCCCCTATCAGACCAAAGGTAGGTTTAACTAACTACGTGGGGAAATCAAGAACCTCCTGGCCTTCCCCAAGAATCTCCTGTAACCGATCCCCTCCCTTAGGCAAAAAGGGTAATTTACATAGGTATAAAGACTTATCCCCTCAAGCCCCCTCTCTTGTGGAATCATATCCCCCTATAACTCTATTCCTTGTCCGTCTAGCAGCCAACAATGTATTTATTATTAATAATGATAGAAAAACATTACATGTCTTGGGCACACTGGCCTTTTAATAATTGTTTGGACACTCTGGCCTCTCAACATTGTAATAATACATTATTTAAAATGTGGTTCAAAACCTGGGGTGTTACATCCCCTCCCCCTTATTTTGGCACTGTCCTTAGTGCATATACAAAATAGAGATCAAAATCTCAAATTTATTCAAAAAGCTACGAGCACTCTTCCCGCATGGCATCTTCATGCTCCCAGGTAGCATCTTCAGGACCGTAGTAGGTCCACTAAAATTTTACCAGCTCTATAACTCGATTCCAGAGCATTTTGACTTTTTTTGTCCAATACTCGCACTATCTGAACCTGGAAATCTCCCTTTGTCTCTACCTGAATCAGATGCCAATCAATAACATGGTTAGAATCATGTACAAATTTCTTTAGTAAATTAAGAGACATGAAATATATTATGCACATTCATGGGAGCAGGTAAAGCAAGCATGTATGCAACTGGCCCTATTCTATCCAATATTTCAAATGGACCACAGAATCTGGCTGCCAGCTTTATACAACTACCCAATTTCAAATAGATTTTCTTGGGATTCACTTTCAAAAGTACATGCTCCCCTACTTTCAATTCTATAGCTGTCCTGCTCTTGTCTGCATAAGCTTTCTGTCTATCCTGAGCTACCTTTAAATTCTTCTTGATCTTGACCACCTGGTCTTCCATGTCCTTGAACAACTCCGACCCAAGTACCACTCTATCTACTGATTTGTCCCAACTTACTGGAGTATCGAATTTCCTACCGTACAAGGCTTCAAATGGGCTCATTCTCAATGAAGCTTGATACCCATTATTATATGCAAAATCAACCAAGTGTAAGTAATCTTCCCACTTAGATGGCTTATCCATCACATACATTCTCAGCATGTCTTCAATTATTCGATTGACTCTCTTTGTTTTCCCATTTGTATGGGGATGATATGTTGTGCTAAAGTTTAGATTTGTGCCAAATACTTTAAACAATCCCCTCCAAAAGTTGGAGGTAAACTTTGTATCTCTATTCGAGACGATTGTCCTAGGTATACCATGCAACCTAGCAATTTCCTTCATGAAAATTTCTGCAATATTAGTCGTTGTATGCTTTGTCTTCACAAGCACAAAATGATCAACCTTTGTTAGTTTTTCAACCACCACCATGATTGAATCATGTTTCTTATTCGTTCTAGGTAATCCTGTGATGAAATCCATGGTGATCACTTCCCATTTCTTCTCTAGGATTGGAAATGGTTGCAGCAAACCCGCTGGGTGCCTATGCTCAGCCTTCACCTTCTGACATTCCATACATAGAGCGATGTAATCAACAACATCCTTCTTCATCACCAGCCAAAATAACTGGCTTCTTACTATAATTTTTTTTTGGTAACAGGGATGTCTAGCATAAGGAACATCATGCATTTCCTTTAGTACCAAATTCCTCAGTTCTCCAGAACTTGGAACATAGATTCTTTTTTTATGCATGACTAATATGTCTTCCTTTATCTCGTACTCCTTTATTTTATGCTATACATCTCCTTGCTGTAAGTTTTCCTTTACCTGTAGGTAATGCTGGTCTCTAACAAGACCATCTAAAATTCTTCTCTTCAAGTATGACTGATGCATACTGACAACAATAGCATGCATGAGATGCACTCTTCTACTAAGTGCAACAACAACTTTATTCTCCTTTTCCTTGATATGCTTGATATCAAAGTCATATTCACTTAAAAATTCCAGCCATCTCGTTTTCCTGGCATTCAAGGTTGGCTATTCAAAAAGATACTTTAGGCCAATGTGGTCTATCCTTAATTCAAATTTCTTCCCCATTAGATAATTCCTCCACATCCTCAAGGCATGAACAATGGAAACAAGTTCCAAGTCATGGGTGGAATGGTTCCTATCATGTTCCTTAAGCTTTATGGACTCATATCCAATGACATGTCCATTTTGGTGAGGACTCCCCCAAGTCCTTCCTTACATGCGTTTGTACGTACCACACAACTTTCAATTGGGTCAACAATATTTAACACAGGTGCACTAGTAAGTAATTCCTTCAACATATTAAAATTATTTTCACACTTAAGTGTCCATTCAAATTTAGTTCCCTTCTTTTGCAAAGAAGTGATGGGATGAGCAATCTTAGAGAACCCTACTATGAACCTTCTATAGTAGCCATCTAATCCCATAAAATATCTAACGTCTAACACATTTCTGGGTGTTGGCCATCCTCTAATGGCTTCGATCTTCTCTGGATCCACTGTTATTACCTGCGATGAAATAATGTGTCCCAAGTAATGGATCTTCTTTTGATAAAAATAACACTTTTTCAATTTTGCATACAACTTATGTTCTCTCAGTACTTGCAATACTAGTCTTAAGTGATGTTCATGCTCCTCTTCAAACTTAGAATAGATAAGTAAGTAATCTAGGAATACTATGACAAACTTATCCAAATAATTCCCAAATATGCCATTCATTATGCACATGAAGACAGTTGGTGCATTGGTCAGCCCAAATGGCACCACTACAAATTCATAATGCCCATACCTGGTCCTAAAGGTTGTCTTATGAATGTCTTCTTACTTGATTCCTACTTGATGGTATCCTTCCCTCAAGTCAATCTTTGAGAATATCTTTGCTCCTCTTAGCTGATCAAAGAGGTCATCAATTCAGGGTAAAGGATACTTGTTCTTTATAGTGTACTTGTTTAGTTGTCAGAAGTCAATACACAGACTCAAGGTTCCATCCTTCTTTTTGACAAAAAGTACTGGTGCTCCCCAAGGTGAAACACTTGGACGTATGTACCCTTTCTTCAACAATTCCTCCAACTGCATTTGTAATTCTTTTAAATCTGGTGTTCTCATTCTATAAGGTGTTTTTGACACCGGGGCGGCTCCTGGCACTAAATCAATTGAGAAATCTATCTCCCTTCTTGGTGGAAATCCAGGTATTTCTTGGAATACATCTTCGAATTCTTGTAGTATCGAGAAATATTTGAGGATTGGCCCCTTTGTATTATCTGGATCTTCCACATGAGCTGCATACAATTGACATCCTTTCCTAAAACATCTTTTTAGTTGTAAGGCTAAAATGTCCCTTATGGAGATGGGTCTTGGAACTCCTTTCACAGTGCTCTATTTTAAATGTCTTGTTATGACAATCCAGGACATCATGATGCTTGTCCAACCAATCCATTCTAATAAGAATATAATAACACCCCAATGGTATGATATTTAGATCAATACTAGTATTCACTCCACTAATACTTATGGAACAACTTCTGACCATGTCATGGTTTCTTCTTTTGCTTCTAGTGGCTAACTGAACCAAACTCACTTTTCCAAGTTTACTTTTCTCCAAATGTAATCTATCCGCTATCTTAGGATCAATGTAGCAATGAATTTCTCCTGAATCAATCAAAATAGAAACAGGTTGATTTATGATCTTACCTTCCACCTCGATCATATTGGACTCGTGCTCTTCTTGTTGATCATCTAAAGCTGCATATATTCTTACCATATCTTCGACTATTGTAGCCTCTTGGATGTTCTTCATAGTCTTCACTCTATCTTTTCTATGTGGGAAATCCTTGTACAGGTGATCTTCCTTGCATCCCCAACATTGGATTGGTGGTCTTCCCCTTTTTCCCAAGGAATCTTCTTTCTTGGAATCCCCCCTAGCATACTGATCTTGATGATTCTTATTAGGCTCATTCCTATTGAAGGGAGGTATGAATCCTTTCCTCCTCTGATTAGACTTCACATTCTTCTTGTCCTTCCAAGATTTCTGTAGGGATTCTCTTCCCTAGCCTTGCTCATATAGGTATTTAGCCTTTCTGATGGCCTCAATCAAGGTATTAGGTTCATCATACTTTATGTTTTCCTTATAAAAGGCTGGCAGTCAACTTAGAAATCTCTATATCTTTACTTTCTCATCACCAATGAACCTGGCATACTTTAACAATACCAAGAACTTCTTCTCTTACTCTTCCATAGTCATGCTTCCCAACCTGAGTTCAAATAAATCTTGCATTCTCTCGTCATAGAAATGATCTGAGAGGTACTCCTTCTGGAAGTACTTCTTTAATTTCTTCCAAGTGATCCCACTTTCATTTACATGTTCCACTTGCTTCAGTTGGTCCCACCACACTGCATCTTTCCCATGTAAATGGTAGGGGGCAATCCTGGCTTCTAGGTTGGATGAATAGTTATGCAACTAAAAATATCTCTAGATTCCAAGCAACCATGCTTTGGCATCATCTTCCCTTTCTCTTTCATCATCAAAGGAAGGTGGCTTGAGCTTCCTCAACTCTCCTTGCAAACTATCTACCTCTTGTTTCTTTCTTTGGTGTATGACAAGAGACACCTATGGACTGCTTACAAGATCTTCTGATGCATAAAACCTTATTTCTGAGTAAGGAGGTGAGTGGTGTCCATGAGCTCTGCTAGCACTTCTAGAATAACCAGCTCTTCCATGATCATTCCTTCTTTCATGGCACCTGATTTCTTCCTCTTATCTTGAGTTTTATCCCTTCTTCATTTTCCTCTGCAACCGATTTAAGCTCTGCAACACTCGAGCATTTATCTAAATTTTCTCTCTCATCAGTCTCTCGTTGTTTTCTTTATAGCTCTGCACTTCCATCTTCATGCTTCTTACCATTTCTATTAATGCTTCCTACTCTCCTTTTCCCTTGCGTCCATTGGACTCTGTCTATGCATTACCAACTTTGGTATTCTGGCCTTCGGCCTCCTTGTCATGACTTGAGGCTCCCTCGCCTTCTTCCATTTCCTCAATACGCATCCTGAGTTGAAGTGTTTAGACCCCTTAATTCTGCAAAATGTGCAAGTGAACATTTTGGTTAGAATTATGCATATGATAAATAAATTTTCCAAACCGTGCTACATGTCTCTTTCTTCTTTTTTTTGTTCGTGGAGATCATATCCCCATTCTACGAATATGAAAATGCCCTGTTATCCTTAGATGACACAGAACTTCCTCCTACGCAGACACTTCCTTCAAACCACCTTCCCAAGTGACCACAACTAGAAACCGTGGCTAAATCCTTCCTTAGCACTTTTATGTTTCAAAGACAACTAATTCGGTCCTTAGCCCTCCTTCCTTCATCTCTCAATATGCATATGACCAAGTCCATGACCCCGTGCTTAGCTGAAAAAGAGATTGTTTAGAGCTTCAGGACTTCGAAACTTTCAACCAGGATTAGATCAACGGTCCTCGTCCTCTTTCATGATCAACGATCAAGATCCACTTCGGGACTCCATGCTTCGGAAGTCTCAACTTTCCTCGCTTGCCTCCTCCTGGAACGCTTTTACCTGGAGTTCATGATCTATCGACGGGTGTCCTCCCACAAATCAACAACTATGAATCACTTCAGCTCTTTGGGCTTTGGAAGTTTCAAACTTTCCTCCTGCACTTTCTCCTGGAGTTCTTTCACCTGAGGTCAACGATCCTTCAATGTGTGTCTTTTGGAATCAATGGTCGATATGTACTCTGACATTCAAGCCTTCAGAAGTTTTTGACCCAACGAAACCTATCACATATTTCCCCTCCAGAGTGCTCAGTATCCAAACTGCACAATTTGTCACTACGTGGAGAAATAATGGAAGCAAACATGTGGTCGAATCAGGCAGGTGACACGTGTCATGTTTTAACTAACTTTTTAATACTCCAAATGCTCAAAACTTACTGACACCTGACACACATTCCATGTGTCCACATCATCCCAGGTGACGTCCGCAAGCCACATCACTTCAGAAAAATTTCGGGGTCCACATCACCTCCTGGTGACATCATCGTGCCCCATCACTTCAGTGCTTCAGGCTTCAGGACTTCGGGAGTTTCCATAATAGCACACTGCCAATTCTCCCAAACTCTGAATTCCTGAACTATCCAATCTGTCGCCATGTGTACTTCTTGATCGAATGACTAAGATTCACTTCGGGTCTTCACCTGGAGTCCATGGATTTGCACTGCGTGTCCTCCTTAATCTAACGATTGAGGCTTACTTCGGGTCTTCGAACTTCGGAAATCTCAAATTTCAAAACTTATCTATCCCCACTAGATTTTATCCGAAGCTCTGGATATGGTGACGTGTGGCTATCAACAGATTGACGACGAAGATCTTTTCGAGTCTTCGTATTTCAGAGAACTCAACTCTCAACCTTCACTTTCCCCGGAAGTGCATGGATTTCTACCTCGTGTCCTCCTAGATCGGACGAATGAGATTCACTTCGGATATATGGTGTCCGAAAATATAATTTCTCAACTTCTCCTACTCGCCCTTCCTAGATTTCTTTCACCCGGAGTAGACGATCGGTTGACGCGTGTCCTCCTATGGATTGATGGTCCACAACTACTTCAACTATATGGAGTTTTGATGCTCGAGCCCTAACATGTCACATCACTGCATGCTTTTCAATTTTTAGGGGCACGCATCGACGGTTTGGAGTAACTCGCTTTTCGCCCCACAATTCTCCTCATGCTGACACGCAACCCCTTGGGGAAACCATGGTTTGGATTGTGGGACCGCCTTGGGAAATTATCTCCCATGCAACTTGGTTCCCTGTAATGCCCGTTGTCTGTTGATCTCTCTTTCCAATGGGATCCAATGGCTGTGACCTTAACCCTTACTTCCCTTTCATCAGATGACCTTTTTTTGCCTGTCCTTCGATCCAACGATCCCGAATCTCTCCTGATCCTACAGTGGCGAGCGCTCCTAGATTCGAAGGGGGATGTTCACGATCCTTCAAACCCCTTACCACTGATCTCTGATGATCTATCTCTTGCATAATTTTGCATTGCCATTCCTCCTGAGCTTTTGAACTCCACGGTCATAATTTGATCTTGACCCTGAGACTCTAACCAACAGACCCAGCCCATACCGGCCTAGTGTTTCAACCAAAATCTATGATACCAAACTATAACATACCTAGCCACCCACAGGTCGGGGTACACTACCTTCAAGCCTGTCCTTGGACTTCTTTCTCTTACCGATACCCTTTTTCATTATTAAGGATGCATAAAAGAAAATACTTTAATGACATGCACAACAGTAAACAACAAGCATGCATAGTCTAAAGATTCAATTAAACGCTAATTAAATATACAACGGAATACATTCATATACATGCAAATGATACCATAACAGAGAGAACTTATTTTTATGAAAGATGACACTAACTAGCTGCAGACCAAGGACATTCCACCCAACCATAGACAACACTACTCCAAATATCAATAGCAGTGTCACCCCTGAGCCAGGGCTATGAATCCACAAGGATGGTTCCAAAGTGTACTTAGCTTCCCAAACCAGTCAACACCCAAGATCTCACAGGATTTCCAGCTCTCACAACAATCCAAGTACCCAAATCTCTCCTACCCATCTTGCACCACCCGAGAGAATGAACCTCCACCCTTCTCTGCCATGTAGTCCCTCAGGCAGTCCTTCTCCTTAACCGGGATCCAATGCAACTGGTCCAGAATCTCAATGTTGGAACTCTCAGGACTCGCAGTTGTGAGCAATGTTGGACACATGCCAACACATCTAAGACATGCGGCCTCAGGTCACGGCTGGATCACACCAGCGACCACTACAACCAACTATCCCATGGCTAATATTCAATAGTTCAGCTCCCTTTCCCAAGCCAAGACATGAATGAGGATGGATCAATGAATGGGTAAATGTGTGCATGGGAGTGCATGAGGGAAATGAGTGAATTGTATAGGAAATCAACGAACAAGCCATCAGTCGAACCCCCCCATCAGACTAGAGGCGGGTTTAAGTAACTACGTGGGGAAATCAAGAACCTCCTAGCCTTCCCCATGAATCTCCCATAACAGATCCCCTCCCTTAGTAAAAAAAGGTAATTAACATAGGGATAAACACTTATCCCCTCAAGCCCCCTCTCTTATGGAATCATAACCTCTTATAACTCTAGTCCTTGTCTGTCTAGTAGCCAACGATGCATTTATTATTAATAATGATAGAAAAACATTACATGTCTTGGGCACAATGACATTTTAATAATTGTTTGGGCACTCTATCCTCTCATCATTGTAACAATACATTATTTAAAATGGGGTTCAAAACTTGGGGTGTTACACTAATAGTTAGAAAGAAAACCAAGATAAAGCAACAAGGCCAATGCACAAAAAAAAGATATAGTGGCTAAAAAGGGGCCTCCGTCACTAGAGTAGGTATGTCTCACCCAAGAGGGGCCTAAGAATCCCTTCAAAATATTGGATGTATCAGAATCAATTATAAGGGCCCTCATGGGATTAAAAATGAAGTTGGTTAGATACCCCTGGAGAGGTAATCCTCCAGAAAGTTTGTGTGCTATCCGACCCTTATCTAACTCAGGGTACCTATAGAATAACCCCTGCAAGTAACCTATGTCGCTACCTATGTCAAGCAACTGGAGTCACAAAAATATAACCAATGCACAAGAAAATTTTCGTAAGTCCGATCCACCTAATGGGTAGGGAAAAAAATCATGAAATATTGAAAGCACCACCTCTCACGGAGTAAAGGTACTAGAAATACCCCAAAATACTAATAGAACCCAAGAAATATATTTGATGCTAAGAAGGTATTAGAGGGGTATATTTGCAACCAACTTTACGCTATCTCGTTGTTAACTCCAGTGTGAGAGGAGCCTCCTGACGCCACTAATTATACAATTGGTTTTACCACTCCCTGGTCAGAAACATATGTTTAGTTTAATAGCCTTGGAGAAGTTTACTAA
The DNA here is from genome assembly GCA_032191745.1 of Picea mariana. NCBI lineage: Eukaryota > Viridiplantae > Streptophyta > Pinopsida > Pinales > Pinaceae > Picea > Picea mariana. Next base: position 21,957 of record JASDQU010370441.1, on the reverse strand, counting down.
CAAAATCGTATTCCAAGACCCCATGTCCTATACTTGTTTTTGTACACTCAAAAATAAAATCGTTTCTAATCAATTTTAATTAATCAACGTTAATTTTAATGGCTTCTTCTTACTCAAGATGTGTGGTAGTGAAACTTATGTTATTATGACTCAACATATAAAAAGAAAGAAATATAAAAACACTGCTCAATACTAATATTGAATTTCAAAGAGATGGTATGCTTCTAAATGTAAATTTTCCAATGCAATCTCTACAATTTCAATGAAATGCAATCACTCCACATGTGTCAAAATCAATGCAAAGTCATCAAAAGAGAAAATTACATAATGCAAAATGATAATTTGTTTTTTGTATTTTTGATATAAAGAAAAGAAAATGCAAGGACTAAATAACAACTTCACACGCATACCCTACTGCAAGAAAAAAGAGACAAGCCAAGAAGGATACCAAGAAGAAAACACTCATACCAATGTGCAAGGAAAACCAATGAAAAGGATGATAAGAAATAATACCACTTGACAGTTCAACAATAAGAAGGCTTCCTATCACTCTGTAAGCACTTAACAGTCAGGAAAAATACCTAAGCAGACTCAACAACCAACCTAACTCACCTAGAAAACATCAAATTCAACCATTAAGGCTAAAGAGCTGGTGTATGCGACTATTTGAGCAAAAATCATGTATGTACACACCCTAAAGGAGGACATCTTGCATATTTAGATGTATGTCAAGGGAAAAACTACATATACCTAGTAAAACAATGTCAAGGAAAAGATTAAGCCAAGAAACTTAGAAGCAAAGTAAAAACAGGTTGTCAAGCAATCAAGAAGCAAGGAAACTCAAGCTAATAGAGGGAAAATCAAGGAGAAAAACTCTCCAAATCCCCCCCAAAAGAAGATCATTCCCCAATATGGTCACCAATTCTATTACGAGGAAAATATCTCTATGGCATGGGGTAAACCACAACGGATGAAATGACACATAGAAATCAACTATAATCCCAAGTATGCTATATAAATGAAATGCTAATAAGACAAGGCCAAGACCCTACCTTGTCCTGAGGTTTGATGAAGACCACCATTGAGCACATAACTCAAAGCTTTATACCTGCAACTTGTCCTCAACAACCAAGATACACAAGCATATGGTGAAAATATATAACGTTAGCATATATATTAGCATAATCCACTAACATACATGACAAATATGCCCATTGAATAATAATTCAAATATTTGCAAGATATCAATTGGACAATAAAAGAGTGTTTCTATTAAAATAATCAACAGAAAATATAGGTGACAAGCTTCTGTAACAACACATATTAGAACCGAGAAACTAACTCCCTCTATCTAGGCCTCCACCACTTCAATCCTAAACCAAAGGAAAGATCATATAAAGGAGACAATGAGGATATCCACCACAAATAAGGAAGATCTTGGGGGCTGAACAAGGAGTTCATACTTTCAAGGACAAAGGGATGCAGACTCAATATGAAGTGAAATTTCTCCAGAGTATCTTTGCTATCGAAATTGAATTATTTCTTCTCCATCAAGGCTTGGATATGGCTCAATTTTTAGCCTTCAAATGGAACTAAAGGGATGATTCAAAGCGTTTCTAGTATATGGAAGGTCAAGGATCATGGATCTCATGACATGGCATGGAAACCCGACATAATTTTTAATTTTGAGCACCAAACCCGATGTACATGGATTGTAGTGGAGAAACCTGCATATACTCTTGTTGTCTAACTAATAGGGTGTGTATATGTGGAAAAATGTGATTTGTTGGCTCTAGAAGGTACAAAATGGGACTTCAAGTATGCATAGGGAAATGGAAAGGCCATCCAAGCAAGTTTCATTGGGTGAGGAAAAATTTGCTTTAACATAGACACCCAATGGGTTTGCTACAACCATTACCAATTCCATAGAAGAAATGGGAAGTGGTAACCATTGATTTTATAACTAAATGTTGGAAGATTGGTTGTTGTCATTGATGTCAACCCTAGTCATGGGTTTTGGACCACAAGATTGATGAAGTTATTTGGACATGAAGGAAAATGAACATGTAGATA
>JASDQU010370441.1:0-10888 GCA_032191745.1 Picea mariana | reverse complement strand
GAAAGAGTGTTAGTACTGAATCTCTATTTGAGAATAAGGGTCCTGTTCTCTGATTACAAGATAGTTGTTCTTTCCCATTGCAATGATACTTTAAAATGTAATCCAGGATTCTTAAATTGAACTATAAGGAATTGCAATTAGGGAGATTTCTTTCCTGTGATTTAATTCAGAACTTTAGTTCACTTCAGAAAATATAGATAGAATGATTTCTTTACTACAACACTAAGTGCTTTTGGAATTGAGCATATACAGTGCGTGGCTATCTTTGAAACAAAAGACTTCCCTGGGTTGATAATTTATGTTCCACTTGGTTGTTTAAAATTAATTAAGCAATTATAGTGACCAACAGCTAGCGCCTCACTTTAACACACAACTCACTTGCTCATTCTCTTATGAGGCAAGCTGCAAATACCAGTTGGAGAGAGGAGAAGAAGAGTGGCGCATCTCTTGGGGAGGACTATCTGTATTGGTTTGAGTTATCTCTTAAACATTGTATAAGCTATTTATGATAATGAAGATTTTGTTGGGTTTTCTTCCCCTAGAGGGTTTCCCAGGATAAATGTTGTGTCTCTTGTGAATGTGTATTTCTCAATGATGTTGTACTTATGATGCTCTTATCTATTGAAATGCAAAGAACTATAATAATGGCATAAACATTAACAACAAGCACAGGGTCTTGCGTTGATTTCCCCATTTCGCATTTCAGTATTTCGACATTTCGGCATTCCTGTGTTGTGAGGCATATCGACTCTCCAAGTCATGATCTCCGAAATGGATATTAGCTTCATGCTAGCTCCTCCCTTGAGCCTTCGTCAATGTGACCATAGGTTATGACCAGGGGCCAATTCTGAACACGCATTTCACATTTCGCGTTTGGGGGATTCTGTGAAGAGTCGTCTCGACTCTCCATGTCCCAAACTCTGAAATGGAGCTTATCTCTTCGAGCTCTTCTCTTTAGCTCTTCGACGATCTGACCACTGGCAGTGACCAAGTGCTTATCCATAAAGCGCTTTCGCAATTTCGCATTTTGGCATTTCGCAATTTCAACAATTCTTGCAATGAGATATCTTGACGCTCCATGTCACGATCCTCGAAACTCTGAAACTCCATGTCGCGATCCTCGAAATTCCATGTCGCAATTTCGCATTTTGACATTTCAAAATTTCGCATATCGCGATTTCGAGAGGTTAGGGAACCCCGTTCCTTTGACTTTCCAGTCAGCGAAATGGCGATCTTTCTCCATGTGTCCTATGGACCCAATGGTCCAGATCTTATCGTGATTTTGAAACTTCACAGGCCTTCGTTGTGTCTAATCAATAGTCCAGATCAATCCTTGATCTGATGGTTAGGATTGTTTCATGATTTCGCATATCGTGAGTTAGGGAGGTTAGATCTCTCCTTCCTTTGACCTTTCAGTCAGCGAAATGCCAATCTTTCACCATGTGTCCTCTATCTTCAACAACCAGGATCATTTCACAAATTCATGAGCCTTCGTTGTGCCTGTTTCAGGATTTCGGCATTTCGCATTTCTCAACTTTGAGACTCCTATGATGAAGAGTCTTGACTCTTGACTCCTTCAATTCTCGGTATCCGAAACTCCAAAATTGAGTTTACGCTTCACCTTTGATTTCCTGGTCTGCGAAACTCCAAAATGGAGTCTTTGATGATGTGCCTATTTTTGGATTTCGGCGTTTCACATTTCGCAACTTCGGGACTCCTGTGATGAAGAGTCTTGACTCTTGACTCCTCCAACTCCTGGTATCTGAAACTCCGAAATGGATTTTACGCTTCTAATCTTGCCATGCCATCATCCCTGTTGATCTTCCTTGCCTACCTGTTTTCCATTGTTGTCTCCCAACTGTAAACCTGCCAACGTTGCTACTATTCTTTCCTATAATTCTAATCTTGTCATTCCATCATAGTTGTTGATCTTCCTTGCCTGCCTGTTTTCCATTGTTGTCTCCCAACTATAAACCTGCCAACATCGCTATTATTCTTTCATGTAACCATACCTTCATTGTTGTTGTTCTTGCCATCAATAATTGTAAGCATGTTATCGTTGTTGTTGTTCTTTCCTGTAGACATGTCATCGTTGCTCCTGTTCTTGCCATCAATGACAAGCATGCTCTTCTTGTAAACATGACAACATGTCCATGCTGAAGGAGCATTTTTCCAAGTTGGTGTATAGCTTGTGTTGCCGCAGGGTGTGAAAAACCTGCTGAATATGATGCAAGTGTTCGACCCAAGTCTTGATGTAAATGAGAATGTCATCAAGATACACCACTACAAAACTATTGGTGAATGGTCGCAGGATATCGTCCACCATCCTCATGAAAGTGGTTGGAGTTTTTGTCAGACCAAAGGGCATGACCAACCATTCAAAAAGGCCTTCCTTTGACTTGAAGGTGGTCTTCCATACATCTATATGTTCTATCAGGACCTGGTGGTAGCTAGACTTCAAATCAATCTTACTAAAGTATTTTCCCCCCATGAGTTGATCAAGGAGGTCGTCGATTCAGGGAATCAGGTACCGGTTTCTGACTATGATTTTATTCAAAGATCGATAATCAATGCAAAGTTGCCAGGTTCCATCTTTCTTCTGTACCAGCATGATTGGGCTCCCGCAAGGTGATGAGCTAGGACAGATGTGCCCCTTGTGGAGCAATTCTTGGATATGTCACTTGATCTCCTCATTCTCTAATAGAGAGCGGCAATAGACTGGCCCATTGGGTAGTGGTGCGTCGGGGGTCAGATCGATGGGGTACTTGACCTGGCAGTGTAGAGGTACCTCGGTAGGCGAGGAGAAGATATCCAAGTATTCTTCCACAACCTTATCTACTTGCTTCTGCTGTGTGGAGAGGTCAGCCACAGAGACCCTGGATGTGGCTGTGATTTTTCTCTCATTCTGAGAGTGGATCAAGAAGAAGACAAACCTCCCCGTCTAAGAGATGACCTTCCTGCATTGCTTAGCATAGATCAAGGAAATATCACTAGGTGGGATAGCCTTGGGTATCCTATACAATTTCATGTTCAAAGTAATAATAACACTACGAGGCCTAGACTCATATACAGTATGACGTTTCCATAAATAAGGTTGGCCCAAAAAAACATCACAAACTTTGAGAGGAGAAACATCACACAATACCTCATCTTTGAATGGCTTGATGTCGTACAACAATCGACATTGTTGGCTAACGCGGAGATCGCTTCCTTGGTGAAGCCATCCAATGGTGTAGGTTTGTGGGTGCGACGTTGTCGGCAGGGCCAGCCGCTTGATGACCTCTGTTGAGATGAGGTTCTTCTATCTACCACTATCAATGATGAACTGTAGTGGGATGCCTTTTACCCACATCTATGAATGGAAGAGGCACTCTCCTTCTTCTGGCTTGTCTGGTTCACCATGTTGGAGCTTGGTGGTAGCAACGATGGCACTGGGTTCCACGTCAATGATATGTCTTCCCCTTTCTGGTTCTGAATCATAGTCAGAACCCACATCTGATTCAGAGGATTTCACTTCAGCCACCAGCGTCTACTTTGAGTGACAGTTAGTAGTGTTATGCCAAGGACTTTTATGGAAGTCGCACCACTTCCTGATATCTTTCTTTGTCTTTTTGGTGTCCTTCTTTGCTTGTGGCTTGGACTGGTTGTCCTGATACTGTCCATATTTTCTCTGTTCTTTCTTCTGTGGGTTGCAGCCACCCTTCCTGGCTTTTTTTTGTGAGGGGTTCCCCCACCCAAACTATCACATCTTTTGTTTGAGCTTCTGCTCGATTTTGACGGCATATTGGTAGGCCGTGCCCAAGGATGAGATGTATAGAAATTCCATTTTGGTCTAGATGTCTCTATGAAGAGCACCATGATACTTGAGCACCATATGTCTCTCTGAATATTTGATACCCAACTTGGTGCGCAAGGTATGGAAGATATTTGTGAAATCTGGCACTGCTTGGTCTCTTTCTTGCCGCAGTGTGGTCCATTTTGTATACATGTCGTCATAACTTCTGACAGGGTAGTATTGTTCCTTAATAGAATCCCTGAAGGATTCCCAGGTGGTTGTGACTATAAATAATGAGGGTTCCTCTATTTCCTTTTTCTCACAAAAATTTTCCCACCAATCTTTGACATGGGGAACAGATTTGAGGAGCACAAAAGTAATCTTTTCTCTATTCAAAAAGTTATGGACAGAGAAATACCCTTCTAGTAGATTCAACCACTTGTCTACAGCATCTGCATCTATCTGACCTTCAAATATAGGAATATCAAAGTTTATTTTTACCTTGAAGGGGGCGGTGCCTCCGTTTGAAGAATATGTGTCACCTGTTGGTAGTCACCGAAGGATTTGCATGAAATTATCCATCATCTCGTTCTTTTGTTGCATGAGGGATTCCTCAATCATCATTTTGAAAGGACCTCATGTCCTATCATATTTCTTTTCTCCTTCCATAAGAGCTCGCTTGGGTGTGTGAGATCTTTTGTCCTCAAGAGAAACAAGCTCGAGACACAAATCTTTGTACTCTGACCTCTTTGGGGACATGCATTAAGACGACAAGGAGCAGACCGCTCTGATACCATTGATTCATATTTTATGAGAAGAATGAAATGACTACAGATTATTAACATCTAATTAACATAGAATAATAGAGATACAGTAAAATTGGTTTTCTATTCAATAAGGAAATAAGTTGAAACTGTAAAATGCAGCGGAAAACAAGCTTGCTGGAATGGTGGTGGCTTATTTCTAAGAAGAGATGTGACGGCTGCGCTCATTTGCAAGAATATGATTACAATGAGGTTCTCAAGGCATTTTTACAATAAATAGGACTTTCAAAAACCCTAAACATCCAAAAACCTAACCCTAGGAGTTGAAGCGCCAAAATTCATGTGGGCCCCGTTTGGGTAAGTCAGTACATCAACTTCCCGGGGTCGTAACTTTTTCATACGATCTCCATTTTAGGCGTATGATAGCCCATTGGAAATATCTATCTGAGGACTACAACAGTTGCACAAAATTTCATGATGCATTCAAAAATTGATTCCATTGAGCATAATCAAGATATCTTTAGAAATCATCTTTGACAGATGTTAGAAAAACTTGAGATTATTCAGACAATAGTCCAAGAATTAAAAGATTCTTTTGAAAAGGAGAAAAGACCAACTTCTCCAATAAGTTTTGCTGAGATTGAAGATAAAACCTCATTCAAATGGTTTGGTTCCTCTTCCGATCAATCCAAGCAGCTGACATTAAAATAGTTGGCTAAGGAGCTAGCAAATCCCAATCTTGCTAGAATTGCTGAGGTAGTTTTACTAACCATAGAAAAACTCAATCTAGTAAAATCTCAGGCCTCCAAATTACAAGAGGATAGAAAATCACAAAACATTATCTCATCTTCTCCAGTACCTTTCATCAAAGGAATTGATGAGGCTGAAAGTTCAAATACACCTAGATCTTCAGATGATGATGCAGGAGGAAATCCCTTCCAAACTGCATAGGAAAAGTGGTGCAATGCCAAATATGGCTCAAGCAAAAAGGTTCCATTCGACCCAGCTAATTCCCAAGAACATGATAGTTTCAGTAGAGAAAATATAGACCCAACGCCTATGACTAATCTCAACTGTAGATCCAGAAATGAAATGATGATAATATTTCATAAATATCAAGCTTGGGCAAAAACACAAAAGATGATTTTCAGAAATCGTGTTGCATGGAACGAATTAGCTTTAAGGCTAACTTGGGATTTCACAGGAAACCTAGGACTCTGGTGGGATAGAGTCAATGAATCAGATAAGCTCAGGATAATGAATCATGATCATCCTATTGATGAGCTTATCAAAGTTGTTGTACATGAATTCTATGGTAGTCAACATATAGACTCTGAACATTATGCAAATATGTTTATGAGTCAAACGTTGTGTCATATAAACCAGCTGCCTAAATTCTTGTGCATTATGCAAGACCTTTTGTATAGAGCTTCAGATCCAGACAATGTATCCTACTTAAGAAAATACCTTTCTGCTATGCCTAGAAAGATTCTAAATCTTGTTAGAGAACGTCTCGAAACACTGAATATTGATTTAGAAGAACTCTCTCTAGCAGGTCTTCATGAACATATAGTCACAACCCTACAGAAAGAATGTCTGAGAAGACAAAAAAATAAACCAGTTAAGAAACAATTAGGGTTTGACTACAACATCTGCGATGTGTTCGCAGAAACATATCACTTTGGTTGCAAACCAAAGCAAGGGAAGAAATAATCCTGTAAAACAGATTGTGGTTGTTTCAAATGCAAATCAAAAAATAAGCCTTTGAAGAAAAGGTTTCCTAAGAGATTTAGCAATCACAAACTAGGACCAAAGAAAGCCTTTTTCAAACGCCGGCATAGCCCTACACAAGCTTCAAAAACAACATGTTTTATCTGCAAAAATCCTGTCCATTGGGCTTCGCAGTGTCCTCTGCAGAAGAAATCAAGGTTCCAACACAAGATAATGGACTTATTCCAAACAGAATATGATCCAGTAGAATGGGAACTTGTTTCTAACCGTTCAGATGGTGAATATTTATCACTAACTGAAGATGATTCAGATTCTCCCCATGATTTCAATTATGATTCTGACAATTCTGAAATCTCTACAGTTTCAAAATCATTAAATTTTTTGGATATCAAAATGTTTTCCCCTGAAGATGATATTCCCTCATTGAGACACCGTCAATCGGTAATCCAAAATAAACTGTCTCAACTAACCCTCGGTCAATTTCATCTTTCTTAAAGGTTGAATTCTCAACTCTCCTCCATCAACTCTCAACTTACAAAACACCAGCAGCCAAGCGTGATGAATATACAACATTATACTCCTACAGATTTAGCTTTTAATAGATCTCATCCTACAACCTCAAGACATACAAGCTATACGAAAATCTTTGATTTCAAACAAACAAAAAAGAATATGGAAGAGATAGAAGAAGTTGAAGAGTATATAGATGATTCACTAGAAAATACCATCCAAGATCTAGAAGAATCAATCAAATGAAAAGAAGCATTAGTTAAAGAAATATGGAAAGATATGAAATTAGAAAAAGAAGAATTAAACTTTGTCAAAACACAAAAGGATGCACAAAGAGAAAGAGAAATGTTTGATTCAGATAATGACACTCTTGACCAATTTGTTGAGCCCAATACATTTAAACAGATAAATGGATTCGAAAATAGACTGGTCATCTCCATAGACATTAAAGTATCAGGATATATGACCTATACTCTTGATGCTCAGCTAGACACTGGAGCGATGAATTCTTGTGCAAAGTATGGTGCACTTCCATTGTACTATTGGCAGCCCATAAATATTGCTTTTAGAGTAGTAAACAAGATTGAGATAATAATACAGTCTTTTGCCCCAGATTTTCCCATTATAGTTCAAGGAGCCAAAGTACCAATAAATATATATTGCTTTGACACAGGTACAGATATTCTTTTGGGTCAATATTTTGTNGGTTCGAATACAAAATATTGTCAACAATGCTGAAAAACATGGTCTTGAGATAATCAAAGATATTAAACACAAAATAGAAAAAGAATGTACTTCTAATTATCCTAACTCCTTTTGGACCAGAGAGAAATACTTTGTAAGTTTTCCCTACAAAGAAGGCTATGTAGCGAAGCCACAAAAAGCCTCTGCAAATCATATGTCTCCAACAGAAGCAGAGTACTGCTAGAATGAGATCAAAGAATTATTGCAAAGAAAGTTGATAGAACCTTGTAGGAGCCCTTGGGCATGTCCAGCATTTTATGTCAACAAACATAGTGAGAAGAAAAGAGGAAAACCCAGAATGGTAATAAATTACAGAGCTCTTAACCAAGATCTACTCCCTATCAGATTTCATCTTCCATCAAAAGAACTATTGTTTACTAAGATTGGCAAATGCAATATATTCAACAAATTTGATCTCAAGAGCAGCTTTTGGAAAATTGATATTATTCCTCGAGATAGGTACAAAACAACATTTGTTGTGCCTCATGGACAATAACAGTGGAGAGTCATGCCATTCGGATTGAAAAACGCCCCATCAGAATTTCAGAAAATGATGGATGATATATATAAGCAATTACCTTTTGTTATTGTATACATTGATGATTTGCTTGTTTGTTCTTTAAATGCCAGGTCACACCATTTGCATCTTAAAGTAGTACTTGATCTCATGTTCAAACATGGTCTAGTTTTGAGTAAATCAAAACTATGCTGGGAAAAGACAAAGATTGAATATCTAGGTTTGATCCTAGAGGATCTGTTGAACTTCAAGATCATGTTCTGAAGAAACTCTCAGAGTTCCCTGATGAAATTCTGGAGCAGAAACAGCTACAAAGATTTCTTGGTTGTCTCAATTACATCCGTCAGTTCTACAAGAATCAAGCTAAAGATGTAGGGATTCTACAGAAAAGATTAAAAAAGACTTTACCATGGAATAACAAGATGACTACAGATGTGCAAATTATAAAGCAGAAAATCCAAGATTTGCCAAGACTACACCTCCCAGATGTTACATTGCAATTGATACTTGAAACTGATGCATCAAATCAAACATGGGCAACAGTTCTATAGCAAAAGAATGGTCCAAAGCTAGAAGAAGTTTGCATATACACATCTGGATGTTTCTCAGACACAGAGTCTAAATATCCCTCGTCTCACAAAGAAATTCTTGTTGTTAAAAATGGGATAAAGAAATTTAGACTATTCTTAAAGCATGTTCATTTTATTGTAAGAACTGATTTAAAACATATGAAAGGTATGTTAACTAATTAGCGTCTCTTGGAACAGGGAAATAATAGGATCTTGAGATGGAGTTTATGGATTGATGGTTTTGACTTTGATATTCATTATAAGCCAGGGAAAGAAAATTGCATTGCAGATCTGCTTACCAGAGAAGCAACCCCTACTATAAGAGAAATCAACAAATGGCTTCATCCTCCTTGACAACTCCAAATGCACCAATAGGATTCAAATGGGTCCTGATTTGTGACAAATGTAAATATTGCTACTGTTTTGAATGCCTACAATATTGTATAAAATTCAGTCCTCTTTGTAAGAATATCCTGGAAAAATGGATACAAGCCAATAATCATTGTATTCCTAATCATAGCTACTTTGTACAAAGCCATAAATTGTCTAGAGGAACTATTACAGTAGGTCCTATGCAAGGACAGAGATACATATATATGTATACTCCTTGTATTACTTTTGAGGATTATTGTTCTATTATGATCCAAGCCAGATTTGTCGGTTCCTATTGGGTCTTGTTTGATTGTGAAACTTTCAAGGAAAATCATATATGGTGGTCTGGTTGGCTATTAATCCTACTCTAGAAATGTTGTCCACGAGACGTCTTATTTTTTGGAAGAAGTAAAAATGCTTTCAAATATTGATTATGATCAGAAGTAGAGGAAGTTGCTCATTATAATGCCTGGTTCGTCTTCAACCTATCTTTCCAAGGCAACAAACTACTTTATGACCATTATGAACTACCAGCTCCCCAGAGCTATAAAGTCTTCAGTGATTACTATGGAGATCTTTGTTTTCCAGAAGAAGATTTAATTCCTACTATGCAAGGTTCACCGTTCTACAAGTGCTTCAATGGTTTACCACATTTCTCAAATTACTTTAGTTCACCACCAAGTAGTCATTTCAATTACGACAATAATGATAGTGGTGACTCATTTGATTCTATCACCGAACATAACATAATCAATAGCATAGAAGCATGATGGACCATCCAATCTTGTAATAATTAGATTCTATTCATGTCTAACGAGCCGATAGTGGTGTCCCATCTGTTCTGTTGGTTCTAGCTGAACTCCACTTTGTGTCACTATTTTTACTTTATGTCGAGTCTTTCCATAAATTTGGTATGGGTCCCTATATGGTCGAGCCTCGGAGGGACGAGAGAACAACTGGAGTCCACCAGTTGCCCCATCCACTTGAAATGAAACTTTCTTTATGACAGGCAGTTGTCAGTTTCAGTCAACCGACAACCTAGTAGTTTTAGTATAAATAAGACCCTTGAGGTCTCATTAGGGACATCGGGATAGAGAGAGTCTGAGGTCTGAGTCTAAAAAGAGTAGTGTGTATCCTCTTCGCTCGCCTTCGGGAACTTGCGAATGAAAAACATTGATCTCATTTGTAATATGTCTATGATCTGTGAATATATAATAGTTTGTGTATGATCCTACTATGTATGACTGCAACATACCCCAAAAAACGTCATTTAGGGCCTCAAAACGGCTCCGAAAGTTCAGCACCCGAAAAACTGCTAAAAATAGTAAATTATCAAAATTGCTAGAAAGTTGTTTTGAGCCAACTGGAAAAGGTGGGTGGCCACCGATATCCACCTGGATCAATCCTCCATCCTTAGGAAGAAATGGTCTCCATTGCATTGAGTTCCCCCATCATGTAAGGAAATTTCTGTTGAATTTGGCCCTGGGTGAGCCACTTGCCTTGGTGCAGGAGTTGCCCTACTTTGACGACTCGATAAAGTTGGTTCCTTTGTTGTCGAGTGCCCTTGATCTGTTTGTCCACAATCTAATCATTGGATGCTTGTTGTATGCAGTCGGGGTTGAGCTCTGTTGGTGTCAGCTGTTATGCTACGTTTGAGGTGTCCAATAATGGTGGGAAATAAGGCCGAAGGAGGTCCACGTTGAACACTGGGTGCAGGCCAAGGAAAGGAGGCATGTTGAGCGCAAAAGTATTATCCCCCACATTCTTGGTGATGGTGTATGGACCATAACGAAGTGGAAGAAGCTTCTGATGGGGTCTTGTAAGGCGTTCTTTCTGCAAGTGCAACCAAACTTTGTCGCCCACTTGAAACTTATGTGGAACCCGATGTTGATCATGGTGTTGCTTG
>JASDQU010370440.1:33828-54378 GCA_032191745.1 Picea mariana | reverse complement strand
AGTCTTCTGCACCCCAAGCCTCTTGCCCTCTCAATAACAGTGTTGGCCACAACTACTCCATCAGTGATTCTACTCGTTTAAGCAGAAGGAAAAAATGTTGGAAGACTCGTGTAGATAAACCAAGCTGTATTCTTGGTCGGGATATTGCTTTAGACAGAGTGTTAGGACTTGCAGAGAAATCTCTTGTTGGGAAGTTTTTTTATGCCAGAATGAATATGCACCAGCTAACCGAGTGGATGCTTTCTTACTGGAAACCCATCCTTGGATATTGCCCCAGGTTCAGTCTTCTTGCTAATAATTGGTTGGTGTTCTACTTTCTCTCTGAAAGTGTCCTTCTGTGTAGTCTAGGTTCACCTTTGCTTTTCGGGAAAGGATTTCTAACGCTAAAAAGATGGCGCCCGAGATTCAATTCCCATTTGGAAAATTTCAGGAAACGTAGCTTCTGGATGCTCCTACGAGACTTTCCTCTGGAGTATTGGTCCATCTGATTTTTCGAAGCGATAGCCAACTCGGTCGGTAAGTTTATGTTTTTTGATGAATTGGCACTCTGAAAACATAATAAGAAGACAATTTGGCTACTAGTTGAACTAAATCTGGACAGAGGCCTTCCGGATTCGATTGACATCACCATTGGAGATGACCACTTCCTACAAATGGTCGAATTTTGGAAGGAGCCTTTCCACTGCAATGCGTGCTAGCAAACGGGGCATCTAAAGACAAGATGTATGTCTTCCTTGGATCACACACAATGATCCAGTCCCTTGGCGAATGTTTGTGCTTCTTCTAAAGATTTGGAAAAGGGCCCTTTTGACAACAACTCTTTTTTAGGTAAGATGCGACTTTTCTTTCCATCCTTTTTCATTAAGCTCCCCTCGGCCGAATTAGACTACCTAAAGGTTAATGAAACATGGGTTCTTGATATTTTTGGTGAGTTCTAGGGACTTCTCATGAAGAATCTTGAGAAATCGGAAGACTTATGTGCTCGGTGCCCCTCTGAAAGTGTCTATCACATACCTGATGTTTTACAGAATTCCCCCCCTCATGATGTCCCCCTAAATGTTGCGCCACTCTACACTTTGGATCCTGATTGGAACCCTAATAATGATGCTCTTCCTTTCATGGCTTCCCCTGATTCGTGTGTTTCCCAACCTAAGTTGATTCCCCAAAGTTCTTTTTCCCCTGATGACCCTACTGTTTCTACTCCCTCGATTTTTCCTAAGTCTGTTGTCTCACTGGACCCCAAACCATTACCTATCTCTAATATTTCCACCCTTCTCCCCTCTGCTACCCTATGTTCGAATGTCACTATTCAGAAAAAACCAAAGCCCGACTACCTAATACTGCACTTGGTGCAATGAAGGGAGGGCTAGCCTCTTTTGTTGATATTGATTTACTTCCTTCGGATTCCCCCTTACCCTCCAACCTTCCAACTTCCATATCACCCGATTCTCTTTTGTCTACCTCATCGGCCCTTAGAGTAGGCCTACCAATTACCCAGGTGTCTTTATGATCATACTGTCACTTAATCTCCATGGGTTTGGAGGACCCCAAAAATCGCCTCCCTCAAAGGTCTTTTTTCTCAATTTAACCCTGATATCATCTTCATCCAAGAAACTTTTGTTAGCAGAGACAAGGAAATCAAGCTTTTCCTACAATCTGTTCCCTCGTGGAATGCGGTGGCTATGGACCCTTGTGGACGTTCTGGGGGTTTGTTGAGTGGTTGGAACCCTTCTTTTGCTGAAATTTCTGCACTTGACACTCGTGCAGGTATCTACCTAGAAGGAAGTGTTAAACAATTAGCAGATTTGGTTAAAATGTTGAATTGTTATGCTCCCTATAAGGATAGGGAATTTTTCTGGAACACTCTTCTACAGTATGGCCTATTACTTGAAGAAGACATTATAGTCGACGAAGATCTAAATTTCACTTTATCAATGAGAGAGGTTTGGGGGGCTACTTCCAGATTAGATCTTCTCTCATATTACTTCACAAACCTCATTCAAACATCTGGTTTAATCGATGTTCAACCCTCAAAGCTTACACCCACTTGGAAGAATGGAAAAGCAGGGGAAGATGGTATAACGAAGAGGTTAGACCCCTTCCTTCTTGATGACAGGTTACTCAACCTCAAACACAAGGTAATATCATGGGTAATCAATTCTACTATATCGGACCATAATATGATATGTCTTCAATTGGACTCCTATGCTCAGAAATATTCGCCTCCTTTCAAATTCAATTCAACATGGGTAAATGATCAAGACTTTGATTTGCTCATCAAGCAATCATGGTACTCTATGAGTCATTGGACAGACTCATCCACTATCCAATGACTGTTCTCAAAATTACAGTACCTGGAAAAAATAGTGATCCGTTGGCAGCGAGATAAGAAAATTCAGTTACAATCAGAACTACTACATATTGAATCCAAGATGAATGAAATCTTCGACAAGTGTCCATCTCAGATCTTTGAGAAAGACGATCTGGACTCCCTAAAAATTCTGAAGCTTCAAAAAGAAAAGATTATGGATATTGAAGAAAAAACTTGGCGTCTAAAAAGCAGAGGCATATGGCTAAACAATGGAGATAAAAACTCCAAATTTTTCCATAAATACGCCAATATGAGAAGAACAAAGAACACAATTTGGGATATTGAAGATGATTTTGGTGTCCTCCATTCATTAGATTCTGAAATAAAAAAGATTTCTTTGGAACATTTCAAATCTCAATTCAAAGCCATTGAGGATGAGGATACACGATGCCAGCTCAAGGTAATTGATCAGCTGCCAATTTTTTTTAGCATATCCGACTGTAAAGAGATCGGTAAAGTTGTTTCAATTGAAGAAGTTAGAGATACAATTTTCAAGATGCTCAAAGACAAAAGCCCAAGTACCGATGGTTGGACTCAAGAACTTTTTCAATCTTTTTTTGATATTTTGGGGAAGGATCTTCACTTGGCTGTCGAAGAATCCAGGTTGTTTTGGTATATTCCAGGCTCACTTAATGCTACTTTCTTCGCATTGATCCCTAAAGTTAATAAGCCAAGGAATTTTCATGACTTCGGGCCAATAGCACTTTGTAATTTGTTTACAAAGTTATTTCCAAGATTATTGCTACAAGGATTAAAACAAAGCTTTCAGTCTACATTTCACATGAACAGTTTGGATTCTTAAAGGACCGTTTAATTTTTGATGTTGTTGGAATAGTGCAAGAATGCTTACACTTAGCCAAGTCAAAGAAACTTAGCACTATTATTCTAAAGCTGGATTTGAAAAAATCTTATGATAAGGTAAGATGGAATTTTCTTAGATTGTTGTTATCTAAGATTGGATTAAGTTGGGAAATATCCCAATGGATTATGGATTGTATTTCCACAGTTAATATGGAAGTATTAATAAATGACTCCCCTACAAAGTTCTTCAGTAATCATTGTGGTCTCTGACAAGACTGTCCCCTCTCTCCGGTACTGTTTCTACTCGTTGTAGAATGTCTTAGTATACTTTTGAGGAAAGCTGTTGTAGAAGGTTCTTTTCATAGACTCAAAGTTGCATCCTCCAACTTTGTGACACATCTACTTTTTGTAGATGATGTCTTAATCCTAGGGGTTGGGGAATTTAAAGATTGGATGGAATTTAAAACAATTTAGGTATCAATGTTTTGTACAGCTTCAGGTATGGAGGTTAATTTTCACAAATCAATATTTTTAGCACAGAACATCAACTCCATCCTTAAACAAAGATTAATTTCTTCTTTCAACATTCTGTTCATTAAACTGGAGGAAGGTATGAAATATTTAGGTTTTTGTTTAAAACTTAATGGATACAGAATAGCGGACTGAAATTGGTTTATTGAGAAAGTTGATAAAAGGATAAACAATTGGACATCACGGTGGCTCTCTCTAGGTGGAAGATTGGTTTTAGTGAAAGTTGTTCTCCAAAGTATACCTGTGTATTGGTTTAGCGAAGGTTCCTACCTCTTTTATTCACAAAATCCAACAACTTATGGAAAACTTTCTATGGAGAGGAGCGAGTAAACAACTGGATATCATTTATCCAAGTGGAAAACCATTTCATTTCCCAAAGAATTAGGTGGATGGGGCATAAGGAATATTTATTGGTTTTCCAAGTCCTTAGCTGCTAAATCATGTTGGAGGGGCATTTTTGGTAACAGTCTTTGGAGTCAAGCTCTGAAAGGAAAATATATAAAAGGAGTTGACTTGATTTCTCGGATAAGAAAAGGTAACTTCAAGTACCCAATTTCCCCTAATTCCTGGAAAAATTTCATGAGCTCATTCCACATCATTAAGTAGTGGTTAGCCTGGAAAATAGGCAACATAAAACATGTAATTCTCGGGAAGGATCCCTTCATTGGAGATAACTCTTCTTTTAATCTTTCTAAAAGTCTTATCCAGCTCCTCAATAAGAAAGGTATATATTCCATTGCACAAGCAGTTGATCCAAACAAACTCAACAATTCTCAGTATTGGTTAAATACCAATCAGCTTATGTAACATCCCGCTCTTGCGCGCATTGAGCGAACTTATTCTTTGAGGACTTGCTTGCAAGTGATCCGAATTATTATACCATTGGCTGTTTGATAATGATTATGAGGCATTATGGATATGATGATATGTTATTTTATGTATTTACATAGACAGGTGCTATTGATAGGGTTCACCTAAGTGTGTAGAACTTTGGACCTCAAGGATGCAGAGGCATCGATGAAACCCCCTTGGACTCTGGATCGATTCAGGGAGTGGACTATTGGGTTTTGATTGTTGTTGATATGACATATGTACATCTAATTAGATGTTATGATGATTGATTATTATTGCTGACATGATTCATTGATGATGCAGGCTGATGATAGGTTGCCAACCAGACTCACATGTGGAGTAGAGGGGTCATGCATGAAAACCAGAGACTTTGAGGGAGAGGTGTGGACAACAACCATGCCACAACCTACTAGAACTCTCGTCGTGGCTTGAATTGTAGGATAACGATTACCTATTTCGAGAAGACCAACGATGCAATGAGGGCAGACTGCGACAGTCGCTCACGATGATTCTAAGGGTCGCACAATAAGACAGGGCCATTATTCCTTAGAGGCCCTTGTTCTTCCACAAGATCACCTGGCGAAGTATTGACTCTAGGGGTTTTTTATGTCTACCAAGTCAGTCAAGAGGCAAGTGGCACCCTTGGAGCACGTAGTGCATCTTGATGGGCACGTCGCACAAGGAAAATGGAAAGAGGCAAGTGGAACCCTTGGAGCACATAGTGCATCCTAAAGGGCACATTGCACAAGGAAAATGGAAAGAGGTGAGTGGCACCCTTGGAGCACATAGTGCGTCGTGAAGGGCATGTCGCATAAGGAAAACAAAAAAAGTCGAGTGGCACCCTTGGAGAACCTAGTGTGTCCTGAAGGGAACGTCGTGTTTTCAACGGGTAAGTGAATAAACCTAGTCGGCCTTCAAGTGAATGACATGATAAGTAAGATTTAAAAACAATTTCCCTAATAAAATGTCACCCAACCTAGGAAATTAAAATCTAGTTCTAAGTGATACTTGTGGTAAAAATAATAATAATCATAATTAAACATATGATGAGAATGGGGTAAGAAATTCAATTAATTTATTCAAATCAAATTACTTTGGGGGATTAAATTTTTTAAAAAGGAAATGATTGTTTTTCTACATATGCTAATTAAATTTTATTAATTAAAAAGAGAAAGAGGTGTTTTTTCCACACTTACTAATTTGAGTTTTAGATAAAACAGGAAAAGAGGGAAACTTAAAAGAAATAGGAAACTAAGGGGAAAAGGGGAAACATAAAGAAAAAAGGAAACCTAAGGAAAAAGTTAAATGACTAACTTAATAAGGAATCTTTCCTTTAAGAACTTTCTAATTATGAACTCAACTAGGAATTTAGTAAAGGCATAAGTCATTTAAAATGTGTAAGAGAATATGGGGACACCAAGGAGTGATTTTAGGAATGTTTTTAGGTGGGTGAGGGAAATAGGAGTAATTAAATATTTAATTAAATTAATTTATGGTGCAACTAGGGGGATGGGTGACATGTGTACAAGGGAGATTTTTCTGGATTAAATTAATGAAAAAAAAATCAAATGAGAAATTGGGAAATAAATCACTTAAAAATTCTATAAAAAGGATGGAGGAGGAGTATGGATCTCATCTTGATGCGTAACGTTACGCTGTGGAATTTTTGTCTTGACTGACTTATCTTGTGGGAGTTGGGATGCCCAGCTCGGGTAACGAGTGGTAGCTCGACCTTGTGAGGTGAGTTGGGTGCTAGTTGTTCTTTGGTTTAGTGTGCATGGACCCTTTGTGGCTTGGGGGGCTCAAGGGGAAGAACAGTACCCCTAGCATTGGCTGGGAGGTACCGGTGAAGTCACATCGGTCGACAAGCGGGAACTAGATGAAGAATGCGTAGGACAACTACTCGGAGATGTCACCTTGGGCTACGGTACGCATGCGTTTATTTGAATGGTATATTATTATATTTCTTGCACTTTCATTACTGTACTTCTATTGTGTAAATAAATGTGTTTTACTCAATGTTTTTAATCGAAAACTTAAATTCATCATAACTTTACGCTCACTTCTTTGAATTGATCTCCTTGACAACCTGATCCCTGATTGTTATGACCATTTTGTTTTGTTTTATTGATTATTATGAAGAGATTGCACTTTATCTTCCGTCCTTATCCCTATATCATCATTCCATGCCTGAGTAGTCGGCCAGGACCCTAATCGATGATCGTCACTTTGGCATTAATAGACCTATAGATTCTTATGCCCTTCTTTTATATGCATGGATGATGAGTGAAGGATAACGTTTTCCCATCCATCTACCTTACTTATCCCTGCATTGATTGATTCATGGCTATATGATTTGTCTTGCGGTTTCTTGTGATTGATTTCTTCCGCGTTTGGATGGTAAAACTCTGCGTTTTGTTTGATGAATCCCAATGCCTTGATCAGTAAATGTTAGCATTTTATTATGTTTATCTTTGTGCCTATTTATGTTGTGTCTGTGAATGAATATTTGTTGACAACGAATTTAATGTTTATTGAGGACTGTGTTTTAACCTTTTTCGAATGTGAATTGATTATATATTAAGGACTTCATTTTTATGGAATCTGTGACTGCGTTTGAATCTTTAATTGGACAACCCTGGGATGTGTAACTATATAGAGTTTGTGTATGTAATATCATAATTCTCCTAGCAACATCTTATTTTCATATTTATCATATATTACACTCTGTGATATACAATCACACCATATATATGTTACATTAATTTCATTATGTCATATATTTACACACTGCGATTACATATATTTGAATGACAACGATATCATATATTAATTCTTCCTAGCAGATATTCAATGACAACATTATGATATATTTAACTTAGTGATGTCATGTATTTCATAGACATATATTACAGTTAGACTGCGTGATCATGGTTAAACCTAGATTTTGATAAACGACACTATGGATATGTCAACTATCTTGATCTAAGCCTTGTTGTTTGGGCAGCGTAATGAAAGGGTTGTGAGAGTTATCTTAGTCTACAAGGAATTACATGTTAGTAAATGACAAGGGTAGTGAGAGCTTTATGTAATAAAAACCTTGATTAAATAATAAAGACTTATCGTTGAGTGGATTCTCGAGGGAGAACTTCTTCGATGGCTAACAACATCATTTAATTAATGTATGGATTGTTTTTGTTGCACAAGGAGATTATTGTGTTGTATGAATGTCATAGTCATCTTGTTGACTTGTCGATTAGGTGCTAGGGTTATTCATCAAGTGTTTAGATAGTCCTTTTTTCTCCTAGCGCATTGACTTTAGTTGGTGTTGAGGGTCCATTTATGTTGTTGCCACACCTATTACCTAGTGACAACATAATTCCTGGTGAGGGGATCATTGTGTGCCCTAATGAATAGAGGTGAATGATAACTTGGTCGGAGTCTGTGCTACCCGTTGTGGGCATTTGTTCATTGTAGTTTTTGTTGGTGTTTGGGTGGTAATGCCTTCATGCGTTTGTTTTGCATGCCATAGATTTTCTAGTGATTGGACATTGAGAATGTTGTGTCAGGATTATGGATGTTGTCCTTTAGATTGTAGGCATTTTCATGTATGTGTCGGGCAGGTAGTCATTCTATTCTTTTGATTTACGCATGTTTCGCCCAGTTGCTCGTTGTGCTAGTGCGTTGAGTCGTTGTTGTCTGTTGCCTTATTTGCATGCGTGTGTTCATCGTCAAGTTGTGTGGTTCCACTGTTGTTGTCGTTGCCTTTCTGCTTTAAAAAAAAAATTGCACTTTTTTCTTCGCTTGTAGTCATAACGAATGAGGTCATTTCATATGGTATCAGAGTGGGTTCAACCCTGTGACTATGGACCACTAGGCTTTCCACTACAGTAAACAATTGAATATTAAACTAGTGCTAATTAAAACCTTAACGTATCCGTGTGGAGATATCGATTAGAGGACGCCACAGAGGTTCGCGGTGTGGTGTCATGGAAGGAGGTTTGACACCTCCAAAAGTGGCCACGCCCTCGAAGTCTAAACCCCAAGGGGAAGACAAAGACCTTGGGCTAGATTCAATTTGTGTAAGGGATGATGATGGTCTGACAAGGTCCTTCGAGAGATTTTCAGAGGCCTTGATTCACCTTTTGTACTGAGATGAGGCCAAGGTTCTTGTACCCCTACAGGTCCACCGCATGCCCAGCCAATACCGTTAGTATTCGCTGCGAACTCGAGAAGGTCAAATTTCCCAAGTTCTTTGGTGCCCCGGGTAGGGCAACCGCCGAGGCATGGTGGGAGAGTATGGAGATGTGCTTTGCACTTCATGATTACAATTCCAACACGAAGGTTCACATGGCGGTCTTCAACTGAAGGGGATCGCTCTTCTATGATGGAAGACACTCATGTTGCTTTTGAACATGGTCTTCGAAGATGTGTCATGGGAACTGTTCGTGGAACAATTCTAGGAGAGGTATATTTCTAAGGAATTCATTGAGCGTTAGCACAACAAGTTCAATGCCTTCTAAAAGGGTGATCACCTGATTCCCGTGTACGAGACCCATTTTTGGTGCTGCTTCGATATGCTCCGCACCAAATTACCAAGAAACTTAAGGTCAATGAGTCTGTGTTGGGCCTTAATGTT
The DNA here is from genome assembly GCA_032191745.1 of Picea mariana. Classification (NCBI taxonomy): domain Eukaryota; kingdom Viridiplantae; phylum Streptophyta; class Pinopsida; order Pinales; family Pinaceae; genus Picea; species Picea mariana. Next base: position 45,184 of record JASDQU010370440.1, on the reverse strand, counting down.
ATAATTCAAATTCTACTTCGGGTACCAAGAAAACTGGACTGAAGAAAGTGTGTTAGATGGTGGGGAGCCAGATTACTAGCGTGACTTCCCAGAGGAGAGCACTAGAGCATCTAGATCAGCCAGATCCACTACTTTGGGAGATTTGGGCAAGGCCCATCAGATTCATGCAACAGTGAATAACTACCAAGCAGAGCACCAGTCAACCATGCTCAAGATGTCAGATACCGTCACTGAACATACCCCTAGTATTTTGATAGATCTTGGTGCTACCGAGAGTTTCATTTATGGTGCAGCGCTATAAAGGATTAAGGTAAAGGCAGTTGAATATGATGAGTTTAGCCTTGTAGAAATGGCTTCTGGAGCCAAAAATAAGGTTGGAGGGAGGTTACGGGTTGTACCCTTAACCTGGGAGAGTTTGTCACCAGGGCCAACCTATACGTCACGATATTGGGATCTTATGACGTCGTGACCAGTATGGACTGGTTGGAATCACATGAGGTGATACTAAACTATAAGACGAAATGGTTGAGCTTAATCGATGATGAGGGACATAGACATGTGATTGTAGGTCAGAACTAGGGACTTTCCCTGAGGTTCATCTCTTCCTAGTAGCTACAGAAGAGCATGCGCAAGGGATGTAAGCTTTATGCGATCCTTGTGTTAAACGAGAAGGGATTCACAGAAGGTCTAGAACACCTTCCAGTGGTAAGAGAGTTTGCGGACGCCTTCTCTGAGGATTTATCTAGGATGCCTCCGAAGAGGGAATTGAAATGTACCATAGACCTAAATCTGGGGGCTAAACCAATAGTAAGAACGTCTTATCATAAGTCGACTCCTAAGTGGAAAATTCAATCAAAGGAGTTGCTGGACCTGAGACTTATATGTACCAGTGTGTCACCATGGGGTGCACCTGTTATTATTATTCGAAGGAAGGATGGGTCGTGGAGACTATGCATTGACTACCGTCAATTGAGAAAGGCAATGATCAAGAGTCATTATCCATTGCCAAGGATTGATGATGTGTTTGATCAAGATGAAAGGCGCGACTGTGTTTTCAATATCGACTTGTGATCAGGGTATCACCCGTTACGGATCAAGGAGGATGACGTCCCTATGACCACCTTTAGGATGAGGTTTGGATATTACGAGTTTATTGTTTAAATACGTTTTTGACTAACGAATGCCTAGGGGTATTTATGAGTTTGATGAATGGACTATTCCGCAAGTACTTGGAGAAGTTCATTCAAGTATTCATTGATGATATTTTGATTTACTCTCGAACGATGGAGGAGCATGACAAGCACTTGCGCTTGGTATTACAGTGTCTGTGAGAGAACAAATTGTTTGGGAATTTGTCTGAAGGCTCGTTGTATCAATCGAAGATTCACTACTTAGGGCTTGTCATCTCCGAAAAAGGTATCATTCTGGATCCAACAAGGTTCGATGCTATTACGGAATGGTCTGCACCAACGAATGTCTCAGAAGTGAGTAGCTTCATGGGTTTAGTAGAATACTATCGATGGTTGGTCGAGGGTTTTTCGAAGATAGAAAATCGGATTACATAATTGTAGAAGAAGAACACGCAGTTTGTTTGGACTGAGAAATGCGCGGAATCATTTTGGAGGTTCAAGGAGCTACTGATGACAACACCATTACTAGGTCCATGACATGGACACAGACTTCTTGGTATGCAGTAACGCATCCAAGGAAGTCTTAGGCGGAGTCTTGATGCAAGACGGTCGAGTGATCGCTTACATCTCATGAAAGTTGAGAAGGCATGAGGAGAACTATGAGACACTTGATTTGGAGTTGTTAGCCATTGCTTATGCCCTAAGATTTTGGATAAACTACCTTACTGGATGAAAATTCAAACTAAAAACGGACCACTGTGGACTACAACACATCTTTACACAAAGCAAATTGAACGCGCGACAACAATGTTGGTCGGAATTGCTTAGAGAGTACGATTTTGAGATTACTTACATAAAGGGAGCAATGAGCTGAGTGGTTGATGCATTGAGTCATAGACCACGCATAATTTCGGTGATGCCTCTTTAGACGAATCTATGTGAAACGATTCTAACTTTACAACGCGACAATGACTGGTACAAAGAGGGTAAGGATTTTATCAGAAAAAACACCATGATGGCACCAAGATTTGAAGGATTTACGTTGGACGACGATGGATTATTGAGATTTAAAAATCAAAATTACATACTATGAACGACGAGTTGAGGAGCTTGATCCTAAAAAAGGCTCACAGAGTAGTGTACATGGCTCACCCGGGAGTCACGAAGATGAGGGCAAAACTTAAACCCTTATTCTTGTGAAAGGAATGAAGGCAGACATAATCAACTACGTGTCCAGATGTCTAGAATGTCAATGAGTGAAGGTTGAACATAGACATCCAACAAGATTACTACAACCACATGTTATTCCAGAATCGAAATGGGAGGTCATTTCGACAGATTTCTTTATGGGATTGCCACTGATGGCAAGGAGACACGGCTCGATTTTGTGATAGTCGACACTCTGACGAAGAGTGCTCATTTTATTCTTTTGTGCACGATGTATTAGGCACCAGACATAGCTATAGTTTACTCAGCGAGATTGTGAGGGCATGGTGTGCCTAAGAGGATTATATCTGATCGAGGATCGATGGTTACTGGATGATTTTGGACTAGTTTACAAGAGGCATTGGGAACCCAACTTAATTTTAGTACTGCGTATCACCCGGAGACAGATGGGAAGATGAATGAACAAACCAAATTTTTGAGGACATGTTGTGCATGTACGTGATGGACCAACCGAATTGTTGGGAATAATTCTTGCCACTAGTAGAATTCACATATAACAACAGTTACCAAAGCAGCATTAAGATAGCGCCTTTCGAGTTTCTTTATGACCATGTCAGACGCCTTTGAGTTGGGATTGGCTTGAGGATAGGGTCCTGGTGGGACCAGAAGAGATCCAAGAAATGGAATATCAAATGAAAATAATAAGACAAAGGATCAAAGAAGCGCATGATCGACAGAAGAGTTATGTCGATGCGCGTTGTGTCGACCGTAGTTACAATGTGGAGATCAAGTATTATTGCTTATGAAACCGCATAAGAGTTCGATCAAGTTTGGAAAGGGTGATAAACTATCTCCTAGGTTTGTGGGATCCTATGATATTATGGAAAAGAGAGGCATGTGTCCTATTCACTAGCCTTGCCTGATTCTTGAGGCATATGCACGATGTTTTTCATGTAACTATTTGAGACATTATATTGGTGACCCTACATGTGTTTTGACTTGAGTACCTTGCTGGTATCAGATGAGGGTGCACTCACGACTGATCCAATCTGCATCCCCGACCATCGCATTCGACAACTACGACGTCGAATAGTGGATCAGGTCAAGGTCTAGTGGGACAACTATAGTCTGCACTCAACGACCTCAGAGGACACATATGATATGCACTAGTAGTTTCCATTTTGTTGATGGATAGACTTATGATCCTATGATACACTTTATTTTAACAGTTATATACTCTAAAACTTTCGGATGAAGCTTAAACCAAGAGGGGGTGCATGTAACATACTGCTCTTGTGCTCACTGAGCAAACTTATTCTTTGAGGACACTTTCTTGCAAGTGATCTAGATTATTATACTATTGGTTGTTTGATTATGATTATGAGGCATTATGGATATGATGATATGTTGATTTGTGTATTTACATAGACAAGTTCTATTGACTGGGTTCTCCTCAGTGTGCAGGACTTTGGACCTCAAGGATGCAGAGGCATCGATGAAACCCCCTTGGACTCTGGATCGAGTCAGGGAGTGGACTATTGGGTTTTGATTGTTGTTTATATGACATATGTACATCTTATTAGATATTATGATGATTTATTATTATTGATGACATGATTCGTTGATGATCTAGGATGACGATAACTTGTCGACCAGACTCACATGTGGAGTAGAGGGGTCATGCATGACAACCAAAGACTTTGAGGGAGAGATGTGGACAACAACCCTGCCACAACCTACTAGCACTCCCACCGTGGCTCGAACTGTAGGTTAACGATTACCTAGTTTGAAAAGATGAACAATGTCGTGAGGGTAGATTGCGACAGTCACTGATGATGATTCTAAGGGGCGCGCAATAAGGCAGGGCCCTTATTCCTTAGAGTCCGTTAGTCTTCCACAATATCACCTGGAGGAGTATTGACTCAAGGGGTTTTTGATGTCTACCAAGTCAGTCAAGAGGCAAGTAGCACCCTTGGAGCACACAGTGCATCCTAAAGCGCATGTCATGCAAGGAATATGGAAAGGGGTGAGTGGCACCCTTGGAGCATGTAGTGTGTCCTGAAGGGCACGTCACACAAGTAAAATCGAAAGAGGCAAGTGGCACCCTTGGAGCACGTAGTGCCTCCTAAAGGTCATGTCGTGCAAGGAAAATAGAAAAAGGTGAGTGACACCCTTGGAGCACCTAGTGTGTCCTGAAGGGCACGTCGTGATTTCAACGGGTAAATGAATAAACCTAGTCAGCCTTCAAATGAATGACGTGATAAGTAAGATTTAAGAACAATTTCCCTAATAAAATGTCGCCCAACCTAGGAAATTAAAATCTAGGTCTAAGTGATACTTTTGGTAAAAAAAATAATAATCATAATTAAACTTGTGACAAGAAGGGGGTAAGAAATTCAATTAATTTATTAAAATCAAATTACTTTGGGGGATTAAATACTTAAAAAAGGAAATGATTGTTTTTATACATATGCTAATTAAATTTTATTAATTAAAAAGAGAAATAGGTGGTTTTTCTACACTTGCTAATTTGAGTTTTAGATAAAAAGCGAAAAGAGGGAAACTTAAAAGAAATAAGAAACTAAGGGGAAAAGTGGAAACATAAAGAAAAAGGGAAACGTAAGGAAAAATCTGAATGACTAACTTAGTAAGGAATCTTGCCTTTAAGAACTTTCTAATTATGAACTCAACTAGGAATTTAGTAAAGGCGTAAGTCATTTAAAATGTGTAAGGGAATATGGGGACACCAAGGAGTGATTTTAGGAATGCTTTTAGGTGGGTGAGGGAAATAGGAGTAATTAAATATTTAATGAAATTAATTTATGGTGCAACTAGGGGGATGTGTGACATGTGTACGGGGGAGGTTTTTCTGGATTAAATTAATGAAAAATAAATTAAATGAGAAATTGGGAAAGAAATCACTTAAAAACTCTATAAAAAGGATGGAGGAGTAGGAGTATGGATCTCATCTTGATGTGTAACGTTACGCTGCAGAATTTTTGTCTTGACTGGCTTATCTTGTGGGAGTTGGGATACCTAGTTTGGGTAACGAGTGGTACCTCAACCTTGAGAGGCGAGATGGGTGCTATTTGTTCTTTGTTTTAATGTGTGTATCCCCTTTGCAACTCGGGTGGATCAAGTGGAAGAAGAGTACCCCTAGCATTGGCTGGGAGGTACCGGTGAAGTCACATCGGTCGACAAGCGGGAACAAGATGGAGCATGTGTGGGACAATGACTCAGAGCTGTCACCTTGGGATACGGTACACATGCATTTATTTGAATGGTATATTATTATTTTTCTTGCGCTTTCATTACTGTACTTCTATTGTGTAAAGAAATGTGTTTTACTCAATGTTTTTAATCGAGAACTTAAAGTCATCATAGCTTTATGCTCGCTGCTTTGAATTGATTTCCTTGGAAACTCGATCCCTGATTGCTATGACCATTCTGTTTTGTTTTATTGATTATTATGAAGAGATTGTGCTTTATCTTCTGTCCTTATCCCTAGATCATCATTCCATAACTGAGCAGTCGACCAAGAGCCGAATCGATGGTCATCACTTCGGTGTTAATAGACCTATAGATTCTAATGCCCTACCTTTTTGTGCATGGATGATGAGCGAAGGATAACATTTTCCCATCCATCTACCTTACTTATCTCCGTGTTGATTGATTCATGGCTGAATGATTGGTCTTGCGCTTTCTTGTGATTGATTTCTTGTGCGTTTGGATGGTAAAACTCTGCATTTTGTTTGATGAATCCCAGTGCCTTGATCAGTAAATCTCAATGTTTTATTATGTTTATGTCTGTGCTTATTTATGTTGTGTATGTGAATGAATATTTGTTGACAGTGAATTGAATGTTTATTGAGGACTGTGTTTTAACCTTTGTCGAATGAGAAATGATTATATATTAAGGACTTCATTTTTATGGAATGTGTGACTGCATTTGAATATTTAATTGGATAGCCTTGGCATCTGTAACTATATAGAATTTGTGCATGTAGTTGAATCCCCTCTTGAACTCGAATCGTTTACACCCAGCAAGTTTGATTGACATCAACTTATTTCTGGGCGATTTTTCTTCTTGGCTTTAGAATGATAGTGATTTGTAATATCATTGTTTATACAGCGTCATCATAATTACACAAGGATTTTACAGCCCCTTGGGCGTTTTACCCAGTTTACCCGCCTCCATTTTCATGGAAAACTCCTCAACCTTCACCTACGCATTCGTGACACATTGCATGGATTTTGCATCCAGATTCCTGATGAATTTACTCTTCATTTTTTTTTACACATTTGATGGCGAATGTACTCTGTGTTTTTAATATATTTTGATGGTGATTTTACCTTGTGAAATTACCCTTTATTTACCATTTACTTTGACTTTGATTTACCATTTTACAGTTGGTGATTTACCATTTTCTTGGACTGTGATTTACCATTTTAGAGTCAGGGATTTATCCTTCTATTGGTTATGAATTTGGCCTTTTAATTCCCTACGAATTTACCTTTTATTGACAATGATATTTTATAAACTCAGCGATTTATTTTATAATAACACTCAATGATGTTAAACCCATCAATTTATGATAACACCCAACTTCTGGACTGAGTTTTAATGTGTGAGAGAGAGAATGTGTTTTACCCTGAGAATGCATTTTTAATATGTAATGAGAATTTAATGAGAATGGGAATATGTAATGCATTTTAACCCTGAGAATGCTTTTTTAATATGTAATGAGAATTTAATGAGAATGAGAATATGTAATGTGTTTTCACCTTGAGAATGCATTTTTAATATGTAATGACAACTACATCAACTATTATGGCTCGGCAAATGCATCTACATTATGCCATCTTTATCACTTATGTACTCAGTGTCTACTTATGTTTTTAGACAACAATCAAGTCTAGACATTCGTTTATCAAGAGATAACGATATAATATTAATAGCAGTGATAATAATAGATAGCGATTGATTTGAAAGTAATCTTGATGGTCTGACATTGCTTGGCAGCGTTGACAGTTATTATAATTATTTTTGAACAACATTAGTAGCATTATAATGAGTAGCTTTAGCTCCACATTAATTAATGGACAACGATTCCATTCATTGTTGGCAGTGAATTCTTTGAGTATTGACACTGAAATTGACAGCTAAATTGATAGCATTTTTGGATATCTTTTACACTCTACGTTATATAATACACTATATATTTACGCTATACATTTATTAAGACAATAATATCATAATTCGCCCAACAACATCTTATTTTCGTATTTATCATATATTACACTCTGTGATATACATTCACACCATATATATGTTACATTAATTTCATTATATCATATATTTACACACTGTGATTACATATATTTGAATGACAATGATATCATATATTAATTTTGCCTAGCATATATTAAACGACAACATTATGATATATTTAACTTAGCGATGTCATGTATTTCATAGATAGATATTACAGTTAGATTGTGTGTTCATAGTTAAACCTATATTTTGATAAATGACATTGTGGATATGTCAACTATCTTGATCTAAGGCTTGTTGTTTGGGCAGGGTAATGAAAGGGTTGTGGGAGTTAACTTAGGGTACAAGTAATTACATGTTAGTAAATGAAAAGGGTAGTGAGACCTTTATGTAATTAAAATCTTAATTAAATAATAAAGACTTATTGTCGAGTGGATTCTCGAGGGAGAACTTCTTCGATGACTAACAATGTCATTTAATTAATGAACAGATTGATTTTGTTGTGCAAGGAAATTATTGTGTCGTATGAATGTCATAGTCGTCTTGTTGACTTGTCGATTGGGTGCTAGGGTTAGTCGTCAAGTGTTTAGATATTCCTTTGATCTCCTAGCGTGTTGACTTTAGCTGTTGTTGAGGGTCTAGTTATGTTATTTCTCCACGGTTATTGTCACGCCTATCACCTGGCGACGACATGATTCCTGATGAGGGGATCATTGCATGCCCTAATGAAAAGAGGCTAATGATAACTTGGTCGGAGTCTGTGCTACCTGTTGTGGGTGTTTGTTCATTGTTTTTTTTGTTGGTGTTTGGGTGGTAACGCCTTCATGCGTTTGGTTTGTGTGCCATAGAGGTTCTAGTGACTGGCCGTAGAGGTCATTGTGTCAGGATTTTGGATGTTGCCCTTTATCTCGTAGGCATTGTCATTTTTGTGTCGAGCGGGTAGTCATTCTATCCTTCTAATTTACGCATGTTTCACCTAGTTGTTTGTTGTGCTAGTGCATTGATTCTTTGTTGTATGTTGCCTGATCTGCTTGCATGTGTTCATTATTAATTTGTGTGGTTCAACTATTGTCGCTGTTGCCTTCCTGCTTTAAAACAAAAATTGCACTTTTTTCTTCGCTTGTAGTCATAACGAACGGGGTCGTTTCATATGGAAGTATTAATAAACATCTCCCCTACAGAGTTCTTCAGTGGTCATCGTGGTCTCCGACAAGGTTGTCCCCTCTCTCCACTATTGTTTCTTCTCGTTGTAGAATGTCTTAGTAGACTTTTGAGGAAAGTTGTTGTAGAAGGTTCTTTTCATGGAATCAATGTTGCCTACTCCAAATTTGTGACACATCTACTTTTTGTAGATGATGTTTTAATCTTGCGGGGGGAGGGGGGGGGGATTTAAAGACTGGATGGAATTTAAAACAATTCTATCAATGTTTTGTACAACTTCAGGTATGGAGGTTAATTGTCACAAATCAATATTTTTAGCACAGAACATCGACTCCAGCCTTAAACAAAAATTAATTTCTTCTTTCAACCTTTTGTTCATTAACCTGGAGGAAGGTATGAAATACTTAGGTTTTTGTTTAAAACTTAATGGATACAGAATAGTGGACTAGAATTGGCTTATTGATAAAGTTGATAAAAGGATAAACAATTGGACATCGCGATGACTCTCTCCAGGTGGAAGACTAGTTTTAGTGAAAGTTGTTCTCCAAAGTATACCTGTGTATTGGTCTAGTGAAGGTTCCTACCTCTATTATTCACAAAATCCAACAACTTATGGAAATATTTCTATGGAGAGGAGTGAATAAAACAACAATATATCAGTTATCCAAGTGGCAAAACATTGCATTTCACAAAGAATTAGGTGGATGTGGTATAAGGAATATTTATTGGTTTTTCAAGTCCTTAGTTGCTAAATCATGTTGGAGGGGGATTTTTGGTAATAGTATTTGGAGTCAAATTCTGAAAGGAAAATATATAAAAGTAGTGGACTTGATTTCTTGGATAAGAAAAGGTAACTTCAAGTACCCAATTGCCTCTAATTTTTTGAAAAATTCATGAGCTCATTCCACATCATTAAGCAGTGGTTAGCCTGGAAAATAGGCAAAAAAAAACAGGTAATTCTCGGGAAGGATCCCTTCATTGGAGATAACTCTTCTTTTAATCTTTCTGAAACTCTTATCTAGCTCCTCAATAAGAAAGGTATATATTTCATTGCACAAGCGGTTGATCCAAACACACTCGACAATTCTCAGTATTGGTTAAATACCAATCATCTTAGATTATCCAGAGAACTGTCAATTGAATGGAATAATTACATTGCAGCTTTGAAAAGAAGCGGTATTTCACTTAATCAATCAAATGATAAACTTCTACGGTCATGGAACAAGGCAGCAAGATCAATTTCTGCAGATTTAGCTTATCAGTGCATTACAAATATTTCACATAATGGTGAATATAAATGGTGGTATAAACCTATCTAGAAAGTTAATATACCAAGAAAAACTAAATGTTTCATGTGGTTATGCTTAAAATACAATATCCTCACTGGTGCAAACTATAAGAAAAGGGGAGGAATTGGACCTGTTGTTTGCATCTTATGTCTTCAAGATGATGAGACAAAAAAACATTTGCTAATACATTGTGAAGCCACACAAAACATATGGAAATAAATTTTTAAATCCCTAAATTTCTCATATGCATGGATGCAGATTACACTATAAAAAAACTTATTACACCGGTTTACAAAATATACAAGATGGAGATTTATACAATTTCTGGTTAGTTGGAGAATATGGAAATACATGAATAAAATTATGTTTGAAAACTGGAAAAGAGAGGATGCCAGAACTATCTCCAGTATTCTACTTGATATTAAAGAATATAAAGGCACAGGTGAAGAGGATAAAGTGGATTATATATTAAACCCAGTTTTCTTTAATGAGAAACCAATAGGTTTCTTTGATGGTGCAGTTGTGAATCACAACCGTGGTGCTGGAATTTACATAAAATTAAGTGCACATCATGTTTATAAAGATTATTTTGCAAGAGGAAAGGGTAATAACATGAAGGTTGAAATTTTGGGACTTTGGGGACTTCTTCTCTTTGCAAAACAACTATCCATAAGAAATTTGACGGCAGTTGGTGACTCCAAAGTCAAAATTAACTAGATTAATGAATGCATAGATTTGAACCTGATGTATCTACACAACTGGAAAGAACAAGTTTAAAGTTTAAAGTCGAAGTTTCAAGGAATACAATTCATGCATATCGATAGATAATTTGACTCGGTAGCAAATAAACTCTCCAAGAAATCTTTGGACAACCCCCTAGGTTGTTTTTATTATGAGGAGTCCTTCAAATAAATTGTTGTTAACACAAGAAGTTTTATGATTTTCTAATGATGCTTTTCAGTACATCCAGACTCCAAAAGAAGGTTAATCTTTCAATGTTTGATAAGTCAGAATATGTTTTGTAAAGAAATTGACAACTGTCAATAGCATCTATATAGAACTAGCTCAAGTATAGAACAAAAAACAAGATTTTGAGGAGATATTAGATATTCCGATCATGAACATCCTTTTTGTAAAATTGAAAGAACACTTGTTTCTAATAGAATAACAATGTATCTACTTTTTCCTGTGTGAAAAAAAAATGAACAAATTTTATGGCGTCTTCTTATGCTCCCTGTCCAATGAAGTGATAGACGAAAATTAAATTTAATTACCGTGAAATTAAGTCGGGAGGACTATTCAATGCTTTGTTTGTATATCAATGTATTCTCTTC
>JASDQU010370440.1:16937-33632 GCA_032191745.1 Picea mariana | reverse complement strand
GAATTAGACTACCTAAAGGTCATTGAAACATGGGTTCTCGATATTTTTGGTGAGTTATGGGGACTTCTCATGAAGAATCTTGAGAAATCGGAAGACTTGTGTGCTCTGTGCCCCTCCGAAAGTGTCTATCACATACCTGATGTTTTATAGAATTCCCCCCCTCCTGATGTCCCCCTAAACGTTGCGCCACTCTGCACTTTGGATCCTGATTGGAACCCTAATAGTGATGCTCTTCCTTTCATGGCTTCCCCTGATTCATGTGTTTCCCAACCTAAGTTGATTCCCCAAAGTTCTTTTTCCCTTGATGACCCTACTGTTTCTACTCCCTCGATTTTTACTAAGTCTGTTGTCTCACTGGACCCCAAACCATTACCTATTTCTAATATTTCCACCCTTCTCCCCTCTGCTACCCTCTGTTCGAATGTCACTATTCGGAAAAAAAACAAAGCTCGACTACCTAATACTACACCTAGTGCAACGGAGGGAGGGCTAGCCTCTGTTGTTGATATTGATTTACTTCCTTCCGATTCCCCCTTACCCTCCAACCTTCCAACTTCCATATCACCTAATTCTGTTTTTTCTACCTCATCGACCCTTAGAGTAGGCCTACCAATTACCCAGGTGTCTTTATGATCATATTGTCACTTAATCTCCATGGGTTTGGAGGACCCCAAAAATCGCCTCCCTCAAAGGTATTTTTTCTCAATTTAACCTTGATATCATCTTCATCCAAGAAACTTTTGTTATCAGAGACAAGGAAATCAAGTTGAGTGGTTGGAACTCTGCTTTTGCTGAAATTTCTGCACTTGACACTCGTGTAGGTATCTACCTAGAAGGAAGTGTTAAACAATTAGCAGATTTGGTTAAAATGTTGAATTGTTATGCTCCCTATAAGGATAGGGAATTTTTCTAGAACACTCTTCTACAATATGGCCTATTACTTGAAGAAGACATTATAGTCGATGAAGATCTAAATTTCACTTTATCAATGAGAGAGGTTTGGGGGGCTACTTCCAGATTAGATCTGCTCTCATATTACTTCACAAACCTCATTCAAACATCTGCTTTAATCGATGTCCAGCACTCAAATCTTACACCCACTTGGCAGAATGGCAGAGCAGGGGAAGATGGTATGACGAAGAGGTTAGACCGCTTCCTTCTTGATGACACGTTACTCAACCTCAAACACAAGCTAATATCATGGGTAATCAATTCTACTATATCAGACCATAATCTGATATGTCTTCAATTGGACTCATATGCTCAGAAATATTCGCCTCCTTTCAAATTCAATTCAACATGGGTAAATGATCAAGACTTTGATTTGCTCATCAAGCAATTGTGGTACTCTGAGTCATTGGACAGACTCATCCACTATCCAATTATTGTTCTCAAAATTACAGTACCTGAAAAAAATAGTGATCTGTTGGCAACGAGATAAGAAAATTTAGTCACAATCGGCACTGCTACATATTGAATCCAAGATGAATGAAATCTTTGACAAGTGTCTGTCTCAGATCTTTGAGAAAGACGATCTGGACTCCCTAAAAATTCTGAAGCTTCAAAAAGAAAAGATTATGGATATTGAAGAAAAAACTTGGCGTCTCAAAAGCAGAGGCATATGGATAAACAATGGAGATAAAAACTCCAAATTTTTCCATAAATACGCCAATATGAGAAGAACAAAGAACACAATTTGGGATATTGAAGACGATTTTGGTGTCCTCCATTCATCAGATTCTAAAATAAAAAAGATTTCTTTGGAACATTTCAAATCTCAATTCAAAGCCATCGAGGACGAGGATACACGATGCCAGCTCAAGGTAATTGATCAGCTGCCAATTTTTTTTAGCATATCTGACTGTAAAGAGATCAGTAAAGTTGCTTCAGTTGAAGAAGTTAGAAATACAATTTTCAAGATGCCCAAAGACAAAAGCCCAGGTCCCGATGGCTGGACTCAAGAACTTTTTCAATCTTTTTTTGATATTTTGGGGAAGGATCTTCACTTGGTTGTCGAAGAATCCAGGTTGTTTGGGTATATTCCAGGCTCACTTAATGCTACTTTCTTCGCATTGATCCCTAAAGTTAATAAGCCAAGGAATTTTCATGACTTCAGGCCAATAGCACTTTGTAATTTTGTTTACAAAGTTATTTCCAATATTATTGCTACAAGGATTAAAACAAAGCTTTCAGTTTGCATTTCACATGAACAATTTGGATTCTTAAAGGACCACTTAATTTTTTATGTTGTTGGAATAGTGCAAGAATGCTTACACTTAGCCAAGTCAAAGAAACTTAGCACTATTATTCTAAAGCCGGATTTGAAAAAATCTTATGATAAGGTAAGATGGAATTTTCTCAGATTGATTTTATCTAAGATTGGATTAAGTTGGGAAATATCCCAGTGGATTATGGGTTGTATTTCCACAGTTAATATGGAAGTATTAATAAACGACTCCCCTACAAAGTTCTTCAGTAGTCATTTTGGTCTCTGACAAGACTGTCCCCTCTCTCCGGTACTGTTTCTACTCATTGTAGAATGTCTTAGAAGACTTTTGAGGAAAGCTATTGTAGAAGGTTCTTTTCATGGACTCAAAGTTGCATCCTCCAACTTTGTGACACATCTACTTTTTGTAGATAATGTCTTAATCCTAGGGGCTGAGGAATTTAAAGATTGGATGGAATTTAAAACAATTTAGGTATCAATGTTTTGTACAGCTTCAGGTATGGAGGTTAATTTTCACAAATCAATATTTTTAGCACAGAACATCAACTCTATCCTTAAACAAAGATTAATTTCTTCTTTCAACATTCCATTCATTAAACTGGAGGAAGGTATGAAATATTTAGGTTTTTGTTTAAAACTTAATGGATACAGAATAGCGGACTGGAATTGGTTTATTGGGAAAGTTGATAAAAGGATAAACAATTGGACATCACGGTGGCTCTTTCTAGGTGGAAGATTGGTTTTAGTGAAAGTTGTTCTCCAAAGTGTACCTGTGTATTGGTTTAGCGAAGGTTCCTACCTCTATTATTCACAAAATCCAACAACTTATGGAAAACTTTCTATGGAGAGGAGTGAATAAAACAACTGGATATCATTTATCCAAGTGGAAAACCATTTCATTTCCCAAAGAATTAGGTGGATGGGGCATAAGGAATATTTATTGGTTTGCCAAGTCCTTGGCTGCTAAATCATGTTGGAGGGGGATTTTTGGTAACAGTGTTTGGAGTCAAATTCTGAAAGGAAAATATATAAAAAGAGTTGACTTGATTTCTCGGATAAGAAAAGGTAACTTCAAGTACCCAATTTCCCCTAATTTCTTCAAAAATTTCATGAGCTCATTCCACATCATTAAGTAGTGGTTAGCCTGGAAAATAGGCAACAGAAAACATGTAATTCTCAGGAAGGTCCCTTCATTGGAGATAACTCTTCTTTTAATCTTTCTAAAAGTCTTATCCAACTCCTCAATAAGAAAGGTATATATTCCATTGCACAAGCAGTTGATCCAAACACACTTGACAATTCTCAGTATTGGTTAAATACCAATCAGCTTATGTAACATCCCGCTCTTGCGCGCATTGAGCGAACTTATTCTTTGAGGACTTGCTTGCAAGTGATCCAGATTATTATACCATTGACTGTTTGATAATGATTATGAGTCATTATGGATATGATGATATGTTATTTTGTGTATTTACATAGACAGGTGCTATTGATAGAGTTCACCTAAGTGTGCAGGACTTTGGACCTCAAGGATGTAGAGGCATCGATGAAACCCCCTTGGACTCTGGATCGATTCAAGGAGTGGACTATTGGGTTTTGATTGTTGTTGATATGACATATGTACATATGATTAGATGTTATCATGATTGATTATTATTGCTAACATGATTCGTTGATGATGTAGGCTGATGATAGGTTTCCAACCAGACTCACATGTGGAGTAGAGGGTCCACGCACGATAACTGGAGACTTTGAGGGAGAGGTGTGGACAACAACCATGCCACAACCTACTAACACTCTTGTCGTGGCTTGAACTATAGGATAACGATTACCTATTTCAAGAAGACCAACAATGTCGTGAGGGCAGACTGCGACAGTCACTCACGATGATTCTAAGGGGCATGCAATAAGACAGGGGCCTTATTCTTTAGAGGCCCTTGGTCTTCCACAAGATCACCTAGCAGCGTATTGACTCTAGGGGTTTTTTATGTCTACAAAGTCAGTCAAGAGGCAAGTGGCACCCTTGGAGCACGTAGTGCATCCTGATGGGCACGTCGCACAAGGAAAATGGAAAGTGGTGAGTGGAACCCTTGGAGCACATAGTGCGTCCTGAAGGGAACATTGCACAAGGAAAATGGAAAGAAGCGAGTGGCACCCTTGGAGCACATAGTGCGTTGTGAAGGGCACGTTGTGTAAGGAAAACAGAAAAAGTTGAGTGGCACCCTTGGAGAACCTAGTGCGTCCTAAAGGGAACGTCGCGTTTTCAACGGGTAAGTGAATAAACCTAGTCAACCTTCAAATAAATGATGTGATAAGTAAGATTTAAAAACAATTTCCCTAATAAAATGTCGCCAAACCTTGGAAATTAAAATCTAGCTCTAAGTGATACTTGTGGTAAAAATAATAATAATCATAATTAAACATATGATGAGAATGGGGTAAGAAATTCAATTAATTTATTAAAATCAAATTACTTTGGGGGATTAAATTTTTAAAAAAGGAAATGATTGCTTTTCTACATATGCTAATTAAATTTTATTAATTAAAAAGAGAAAGAGGTGTTTTTTCTACACTTGCTAATTTGAGTTTTAGATAAAACAGGAAAAGAGGAAAACTTAAAAGAAATAGGAAACTAAGGGAAAAGGGGGAAACATAAAGAAAAAGGGAAACATAAGGAAAAAGCTGAATGACTAGCTTAATAAGGAATCTTTCTTTTAAGAACTTTCTAATTATGAACTCAACTAAGAATTTAGTAAAGGCATAAGTCATTTAAAATATGTAAGAGAATATGGGGACACCAAGGAGTGATTTTAGGAATGCTTTTAGCTGGGTGAGGGAAATAGGAGTAATTAAATATTTAATGAAATTAATTTCTGGTGCAACTAGGGGGATGGGTGACATGTGTATCGGGGAGATTTTTCTGGATTAAATTAATGAAAAAGAAATTAAATGAGAAATTGAGAAATAAATCACTTAAAAACTCTATAAAAAGGATGGAGGAAGAGTATGGATCTCATCTTGATGCATAACGTTACGCCGTGGAATTTTTGTCTTGACTGACTTATCTTGTGGGAGTCGGGATGCCCAGCTTGGGTAACGAGTGGTAGCTCGACCTTGCGAGGCGAGTTGCATGCTAGTTGTTCTTTGGTTTTGTGTGCATGGACCCTTTGTGGCTTGGGGGGCTCAGGGGGAAGAAGAGTACCCTAGCATTGGCTGGGAGATACCGGTGAAGTCACATCGATCGACAAGCGGGAACTAAACGGAGCATGCGCAGGACAACTACTCAGAGATGTCACCTTGGGCTACGTTACACATGTGTTTATTTCAATGGTAGATTATTATATTTCTTGCACTTTCATTACTGTACTTCTATTGTGTAAATAAATGTGTTTTACTCAGCGTTTTTAGTCGAGAACTTAAATTCATCATAACTTTACGCTCACTGCTTTGAATTGATCTCCTTGGCAACCTAATCCCTGATTGCTATGACCATTTTGTTTTGTTTTATTGATTATTATGAAGAGATTGCACTTTATCTTCCATCATTATCCCTATATCATCATTCCATGCCTGAGCAGTCGGTCAGGACCCTAATCGACGATTGTCACATTGGCATTAATAGACCTATAGATTCTAATGCCCTTCTTTTATGTGCATGGATGATGAGCGAAGGATAACGTTTTCCCATCCATCTACCTTACTTATCCCCGCATTGATTGATTCATGGTTGAACGATTGGTCTTGTGCTTTCTTGTGATTGATTTCTTCTGCGTTTGGATGGTAAAACTCTACGTTTTGTTTGATGAATCCCAACGCCTTGATCGATAAATGTTAGGGTATTATTATGTTTATCTTTGCGCCTATTTATGTTGTGTTTGTGAATGAATATTTGTTGACAATGAATTGAATGTTTATTGAGGACTGTGTTTTGACCTTTGTCGAATGGGAATTGATTATATATTAAGGACTTCATTTTTATGGAATGTGTGATTGCGTTTGAATCTTTAATTGGACAACCCTGGGATGTGTAACTATATATCATTTGTGTATGTAATATCATAATTCGCCCAACAACATCTTATTTTCGTATTTATCATATATTACACTCTGTGATATACATTCACACCGTATATATGTTACATTAATTTCATTATATCATATATTTACACACTGCGATTACATATATTTGAATGACAACGATATCATATATTAATTCTTCCTAGCAGATATTCAATGACAACATTATAATATATTTAACTTAGCAATGCCATGTATTTCATAGACATATATTACAGTTAGACTGCGTGATCATGGTTAAACCTAGATTTTGATAAACAACACTGTGGATATGTCAACTATCTTGATCTAAGCCTTGTTGTTTGGGCAACATAATGAAAGGGTTGTGGGAGTTAACTTAGTCTACAAGGAATTACATGTTAGTAAATGACAAGGGTAGTGAGACCTTTATGTAATTAAAACCTTGATTAAATAATAAAGACTTATTGTCGAGTGGATTCTCGAGGGAGAACTTCTTCGATGGCTAACAACATCATTTAATTAATGTACGGATTGATTTTGTTTCACAAGGAGACTATTGTGTTGTATGAATGTCATATTCATCTTCTTGACTTGTCGATTGGGTGCTAGGGTTATTCGTCAAGTGTTTAGATAGTCCTTTGATCTCCTAGCGCATTGACTTTAGTTGGTGTTGAGGGTCCATTTATGTTGTTGCGCCACGGTTGTTGCCACACCTATTACCTGGTGACGACATGATTCCTAATGAGGGGATCATTGTGTGCCCTAATGAATAGAGGCGAATGATAACTTGGTCGGAGTCTGTGCTACCTATTGTGGGCGTTTGTTCATTGTAGTTTTTGTTAGTGTTTGGGTGGTAACGCCTTCATGCGTTTGGTTTTCATGCCATAGATTTTCTAGTGACTGGACGTCGAGGCTGTTGTGTCAGGATTATGGACGTTGTCCTTTAGATTGTAGGCATTTTCATGTATGTGTTGGGAAAGTAGTCATTCTATCCTTTTGACTTACGCATGTTTTGCCCAGTTGCTCATTGTGCTAGTGCGTTGAGTAGTTGTTGTTTGTTGCCTTATTTGCATGCGTGTGTTTGTCATCAAGTTGTGTGGTTCCACTATTGTTGCCGTTGCCTTTCTTCTTAAAAAAACAATGCACTTGTTGCTTCTCTTGTAGTCGTAACAAACGAGGTCATTTCATATGGTATCAGAGCGGGTTCAACCCTGCGATTGTGGATCGTCAGGCTTTCCACTGCAGCAAAAAATTGAATATTAAACTAGTGCTAATTAAAACCTTAACGTATCCGTGTGGAGATATCGATTAGAGGACACCACAGAGGTTCGCGATGTGGTGTCATGGAAGGAGGTGTGACACCTCCAAAAGTGGTCACACCCTCGAAGTCTAACCCCCAAGAAGTCCTTGGGCTAGATTCAATTTTTTTAAGGGATGATGATGGTCTAACAAGGTCCTTCGAGAGATTTTCAGAGGCCTTGATTCAACTTTTGTACTGAGATGAGGCCAAGGCGCTTGTACCCCTACGGGTCCACAACGTGCCCAACCAATACCATTAGTATTCGCTGCGAACTCGAGAAGGTCAAATTTCCAGAGTTTTTTGGTGCCCTGAGTGGGGCAGCCATCGAGGCATGGTGGGAGAGTATGGAGATGTGCTTTTCACTTCATGATTACAATTCCAACATGAAGGTTCACATGGAAGTCTTCAACTGAAGGGGATCGCTCTTCTATGGTGGAAGACACTCCTGCTGCTTTTGAACATGGTCTTCAAAGACGTGTCATGGGAACTGTTCGTGGAATGATTCTAGAAGAGGTATCTTTCTGAGGAATTCATTGAGCGTTAGAACAACAAGTTCAATGCCTTCTAAAAGGGTGATCACCTGATGCCTGTGTACGAGACCCATTTTTGGAGTTGCTTCGGTATGCTCCGCACCAAATTACCAAGAAACTTAAGGTCAATGAGTTTTTGTTGGGCCTTAATGTTATAATTCAGATTCTAGTTCGGGTACCAAGAAAACTGAACTGAAGAAAGTGTGTTGGATGGTGGGGAGCCAGATTACTAGCATGACTTCCCAGAGGAGAACACTAGAGCATCTGGATCAACCGGACCCACTACTTTGGGAGATTTAGGCAAGGCCCATTGGATTCATGCAATAATGAATAACTACCAGGCAGAGCACCAGTCGACCATGCTCAAGACGTTAGGTACCATCACTGAACATACCCCTAGTATTTTGATACATCTCGGTGCTACCAAGAGTTTCATTTATGGTGTAGCACTATAAAGTATTAAGGTAAAGGCAGTTGAATATGATGAGTTTAGCCTTGTAGAAATGGCTTCTGGAGCCAAACAGAAGGTTGGGGGGAGGTTATGGGTTGTACCCTTAACCTGGGAGAGTTTTTCACTAGGGTCAACTTGTACATCACAATATTGGGATCTTATGACGCTGTGACTAGTATGGACTGGTTGGAATCACATGAGGTGATACCCAAATATAATACGAAATGGTTGAGCTTAGTCAATGATGAGGGACATAGATGTGTGATTGTAGGTCAGAACCAGGGACTTTCCCTGAGGTTCATGTCTTCCTTGTAGCTATAAAAGAGCATGCGCAAGGGATGTAAGCTTTATGCGATCCCTGTGTTAAACGAGAAGGGATTCACAGAAGGTCTAGAACACCTTCCAGTGGTAAGAGAGTTTGTGGACGCCTTCTCTGAGGATTTATCTAGGATGCCTCCGGAGAGGGAATTGAAATGTAAAATAGACCTAAATCTGGGGGCTGAACCAATAGTAAGAACGTCTTATCAGAAGTCGACTCCTAAGTGGAAAATTCAATCAAAGGAGTTGTTGGACCTGAGACTTATATGTACCAGTGTGTCACCATGGGGTGTGCCTATTATTGTTATTCAAAGGAAGGATGGGTCATGGAGACTATGCATTGACTACCATCAATTGAGAAAGGCAACGATTAAGAATCATTATACATTGCCAAGGATTGATGATGTGTTTGATCAAGATGAAAGGCACGACTGTGTTTTCAAGATTGACTTGTGATCAGGGTATCACTCATTACGGATCAAGGAGGATGACATCCCTACGACCACCTTTAGGATGAGGTTTGGATATTATGAGTTTATTGTTTAAATACATTTTTGACTAACGAATGCCTAGGGGTATTTATGAGTTTGATGAACGGGGTGTTCCCCAGGTACTTGGACAAGTTCGTTCAAGTATTCATTGATGATATTTTGATTTACTCTCGAACGATGGAGGAGCATGAAGAGCACTTGCGCTTGGTATTACAGTGTCTGTGAGAGAACAAATTGTTTGGGAATTTGTCTGAAGGCTCATTGTATCAATCGAAGATTCACTACTTAGGGCATGTCATCTCCGACAAAGGTATCATTACGGATACAACAAGGGTCGATGCTATTACGGAATGGTCTGCACCAACGAATGTCTCAGAAGTGAGTAGCTTCATGGGTTTAGCGGAATACTATCAATGGTTGGTCGAGGGTTTTTCCAAGATAGAAAATTGGATTACATAATTGTAGAAGAAGAACACGAAGCTTGTTTGGACCGAGAAATGCACGGAATCATTTTGGAGGTTCAAGGACCTACTGACGACAACACCATTACTAGGTCCCTGACATGGACGCAGACTTCTTGGTATAAACTAACGCATCCAAGGAAGTCTTAGGCGGAATCTTGATGCAAGACGGTCGAGTGATCGCTTACATCTCATGAAAGTTGAGAAGGCATGAGGAGAAATATGCGACACATGATTTGGAGTTGTTAGCCATTGTTTATGCCCTGAGAGTTTGGAGACACTACCTTATTGGATGAAAATTGAAACTAAAAACGGACCACTGTGGACTACAACATATCTTTATGCAAAGCAACTTGAACGCGCGACAACAATGTTGGTCGGAATTGCTTAGCGAGTATGATTTTGAGATTACTTACATAAAGGGAGCAATGAACTGAGTGGCTGATGCATTGAGTCACAGACCATGCATAATTTTGGTGATGCCTCTTTAGACAAATCTACGTGAAATGATTCTAACTTTACAGTGCGACAATGATTGGTACGAAGAGGGAAAGGATTTTATCGGAAAAAACACCATGATGGTACCAATATTTGAAGGATTTACATTGGACGATGATGGATTATTGAGATTTAAAAATCAAAATTACATACTGCGAATGACGAGTTGAGGAGCTTGATCCTAAACAAGTCTCACAGAGTAGTGTACATGCCTCACTCGGGAGTCACGAAGATGAGGGCAGAACTTAAACCCTTATTCTTGTGAAAGGAATGAAGACAAACATAATCAACTATGTGTCCATATGTCTAGAATGTCAGTGGGTGAAGGTTAAACATAGACATCCAACAAGATTACTACAACCACACGTTATTCCAGAATCGAAATGGGAGGTCATTTCGACGGATTTCATTATGGGATTGCCACTGACGGCAAGGAGACACAACTCGATTTTGTGATAGTCGACACTCTGACGATGAGTGCTCATTTTATTATTGTGTGCACCATGTATCAGGCACCATACATAGCTATAGTTTACTCAGCGAGATTGTGAGGGCATGGTGTGCCTAAGAGGATTATATCTAATCGAGGATCGGTGGTTACTGGATGATTTTGGACTAGTTTACAAGAGGCATTGGGAACCCAACTTAATTTTAGTACTACGTATCACCCGAAGACAGATGGGAAGATGAACGAACAAACCAAATATTGGAGGACATGTTGCACATGTACATGATGGACCAACCGAAGCGTTGAGAATAATTCTTGCCACTAGTAGAATTCACACATAACAACAATTACCAAAGCAACATTAAGATGTTGCCTTTCGAGTTTCTTTATGATCATGTCAAACGCCTTTGAGTTGGGATCGGCTTGAGGATAGGGTCCTGGTGGGACTAGAAGAGACCCGAGAAATGGAATATCAAATGAAAATAATAAGACAAAGTATCAAAGAAGTGCATGATCGACAGAAGAGTTATGTCGATGCGCGTTGTGTCGACCGTAGTTACAATGTGGAGATCAAGTATTATTGCTGGTGAAACCGCATAAGAGTTCGATCAAGTTTGGAAAGGGTGATAAAATATCTCCTAGGTTTGTGGGATCCTATGATATTGTGGAAAAGAGAGGCATGTGTCCTATTGACTAGCCTTGCCTGATTCTTGAGGCATATGCATGATGTTTTTCATGTAACTATTTGAGACATTATATTGGTGACCCTACACGTGTTTTGACTTGAGTACCTTGATGGTATCAGATGAGGGTGCACTCATGACTGATCCAATCTGCATCCTAGACCATCGCATTCGACAACTATGATGTCGAACAGTAGATCAGGTCAAGGTCTAGTGGGACAACTATAGTTTGCACTCAACGACCTCGGAGGATGCATATGATATGAACTAGTAGTTTCCATTTTGTTGATGGATAGACTTATGATCCTATGATACACTTTATTTTAACACTTATATACTCTGAAACTTTGGGATGAAGCTTAAACCAAGAGGGGGTGCATGTAACATACCGCTCTTGCACTCACTGAGCAAACTTATTCTTTGAGGACACTTTCTTGCAAGTGATCCAGATTATTATACTATTGGTCGTTTGATTATGATTATGAGGCATTATGGATATGATGATATGTTATTTTGTGTATTTACATACACAAGTTCTATTGACTGGGTTCTCCTTAGTGTGCAAGACTTTGGACCTCAAGGATGCAGAGGCATCGATGAAACTCCCTTGGACTCTGGATCGAGTCAAGGAGTGGACTATTGGGTTTTGATTGTTGTTGATATGACATATGTACATCTTATTAGATGTTATGATGATTTATTATTATTGATGACATGATTCGTTGATGATCTAGGTTGATGATAACTTGCCGACCAGACTCACATGTGGAGTAGAGGGGTCATGCACGACAACCAAAGACTTTGAGGGAGAGGTGTGGACAACAGCCCTACCACAACCTACTAGCACTCCCACCATGGCTCGAACTGTAGGTTAACGATTACCTAGTTTGAGAAGATCCACGATGTCATGAGGGCCGATTGTGACAGTCACTCATGATGATTCTAAGGGGTGCGCAATAAGGCAAGGCCCTTATTCCTTAGAGTCCATTAGTCTTCCACAAGATCACCTGGAGGAGTATTGACTCAAGGTGTTTTTGATGTCTACCAAGTCAGCTAAGAGGAAAGTGGCACCCTTGGAGCACATAGTGCGTCCTAAAGTGCACGTCACGCAAGGAAGATGGAAAGAGGTGAGTGGCACCCTTGGAGCATGTAGTGTGTCCTGAAGGGCACGTCGCACAAGTAAAATGGAAAGAGGCGAGTGGCACCCTTGGATCACATAGTGCCTCCTAAAGGTCATGTCGCGCAAGGAAAACATAAAAAGGCGAGTGACACCCTTGGAGAACCTAGTGTGTCCTAAAGGGCACGTCGCGATTTCAATGGGTAAGTGAATAAATCTAGTCGGCCTTCAAATGAATGACGTGATAAGTAAGATTTAAGAACAATTTCCCTAATAAAATGTCGCCCAACCTAGGAAATTAAAATCTAGGTCTAAGTGATACTTTTGGTAAAAATAATAATAATCATAATTAAACATGTGATGAGAAGGGGGTAAGAAATTCAATTAATTTATTAAAATCGAATTACTTTGGGGGATTAAATATTTAAAAAAGGAAATGATTGTTTTTATACATATGCTAATTAAATTTTATTAATTAAAAAGAGAAATAGGTGGTTTTTCTACACTTGCTAATTTGAGTTTTATATAAAAAGCGAAAAGAGGGAAACTTAAAAGAAATAAGAAACTACGGGGAAAAGGGGAAACATAAAGAAAAAGGGAAACGTAAGGAAAAATCTGAATGACTAACTTAGTAAGGAATCTTGCCTTTAAGAACTTTCTAATTATGAACTCAACTAGGAATTTAGTAAAGGCGTAAGTCATTTAAAATGTGTAAGGGGATATGGGGACACCAAGGAGTGATTTTAGAAATTCTTTTAGGTGGGTGAGGGAAATAGGAGTAATTAAATATTTAATGAAATTGATTTCTGGTGCAACTAGGGGGATGTGTGACATGTGTACGGGGGAGGTTTTTCTGGATTAAATTAAATGATAAATTGGGAAAGAAATCACTTAAAAACTCTATAAAAAATATGGAGGAGGAGGAGTATGGATCTCATCTTGATGTGTAACGTTACGCTGCAGAATTTTTGTCTTGACTAGCTTATCTTGTGGGAGTTAGGATACCCAGTTTGGGTAACGAGTGGTACCTCAACCTTGGGAGGCAAGCTGGGTGCTATTTTCTCTTTGGTTTAGTGTGTGTAGCCCCTTTGCAGCTCAGGGGGCTCAGGGGGAAGAAGAGTACCCCTAGAATTGGCTGGGAGGTACTGGTGAGGTCACATCGATCGACAAGCGGGAACAAGATGAAGTGTGCTTGAGACAACGACTCAGAGCTGTCACCTTGGGATACGGTACACATGCATTTATTTGAATGGTATATTATTATTTTTCTTGCGCTTTCATTACTGTACTTCTATTTTGTAAAGAAATGTGTTTTACTCAACGTTTTTAATCGAGAACTTAAATTCATCATAGCTTTATGCTCGCTGCCTTGAATTCATTTCCTTGGAAACTCGATCCCTGATTTCTATGACCGTTCTGTTTTGTTTTATTTATTATTATGAAGAGATTGTGCTTTATCTTCCGTCCTTATCCCTAGATCATCATTCCATGCCTGAGCAGTCAGCCAGGAGCCAAATCAATGGTCATCACTTCGGTGTTAATAGACCTATAGATTCTAATGCCCTACTTTTCTATCCATGGATGATGAGTGAAGGATAACATTTTCCCATCCATGTACCTTACTTATCCCCGTGTTGATTGATTCATGGTTGAATGATTGGTCTTGCGCTTTCTTGTGATTGATTTCTTGTGTGTTTGGATGGTAAAACTCTATGTTTTGTTTGATGAATCCCAGTGCCTTGATCGGTAAATCTCAGTGTTTTATTATGTTTATGTTTGTGCTTATTTATGTTGTGTATGTGAATGAATATTTGTTGACAGTGAATTGAATGTTTATTGAGGACTGTGTTTTAACCTTTGTCGAATGAGAATTGATTATATATTAAGGACTTCATTTTTATGGAATGTGTGACTGCGTTTGAATATTTAATTGGATAGCCTTGGCATGTGTAACTATATAGCGTTTGTGCATGTAATTGAATCCCCTCTTGAACTCGAATCGTTTACACCCAACAAGTTTGATTGACATCAACTTATTTATGGGTGATTTTTCTTCTTGGCTTTAGAATGATAGCGATTTGTAATATCATTGTTTATACAGCGTCATCATAATTACACAAGGATTTTACAGCCCCTTGGGTGTTTTACCCAGTTTACCCACCTCCATTTTCATGGAAAACTCCACAGCCTTCACCTACGCATTCGTGACACATTGCATGGATTTTGCATCCAGATTCCTGACGAATTTACTCTTCATTTTTTTTTACACATTTGATGGCGAATGTACTCTGTGTTTTTAATATATTTTGATGGAAATTTTACCTTGTGAAATTACCCTTTATTTACCATTTACTTTGACTTCTATTTACCATTTTACAGTCGGCGATTTACCATTTTCTTGGACTGTGATTTACCATTTTAGATTCAATGATTTATCCTTCTATTGGCTATGAATTTAACCTTTTAATTCCCTACGAATTTAACTTTTATTGACAGTGATATTTTATAAACTCAGCGATGTATTTTATAATAAAACTCAATGATGTTAAACCCATCAATTTATGATAACACCCGACTTCTGGACTGAGTTTTAATGTGTGTGTGAGAGAATGTGTTTTACCTTGAGAATGCATTTTTAATATGTAATGAGAATTTAATGAGAATGGGAATATGTAATGAATGGGAATATGTAATGCGTTTTTACCCTGAGAATGCTTCTTTAATATGTAATGAGAATTTAATGAGAATGAGAATATGTAATGTGTTTATACCTTGAGAATGCATTTTTAATATGTAATGACAGCTACATCACCTATTATGGCTTGACGAATGCATCTACATTATGTCAGCTTTATCACTTATGTACTCAGTGTCTACTTATGTTTTTAGACAACAATCAAGTCTAGACATTCGTTTATCAAGGGATAACGATATAATATTAATAGCAGTGATAATAATAGATAGTGATTGATTTGAAAGTAATCTTGATGGTCTGACATTGCTTGGCAGCATTGACAGTTATTATAATTATTTTTGAACAACATTAGTAGCATTATAATGAGCAGCTTTAGCTCCGCATTAATTAATGGACAACGATTCCATTCATTGTTGGCAGTGAATTCTTTGAGTATTGACAACGAACTTGACAGCTAAATTGATAACATTTTTGGATAGCTTTTACACTCTGCGTTATATAATACACTATATATTTACACTATACATTTATTAAGACAGTAATATCATAATTCGCCCAACAACATCTTATTTTCGTATTTATCATATATTACACTTTGTGATATACATTCACACCATATATATGTTACATTAATTTCATTATATCATATATTTACACACTGCGATTACATATATTTGAATGACAATGATATCTTATATTAATTCTGCCTAGCAAATATTAAACGACAACATTATGATATATTTAACTTAGTGATGTCATGTATTTCATAGATAGATATTACAGTTAGATTGTGTGATCACAGTTAAACCTAGATTTTGATAAACGACATTGTGGATATGTCAACTATCTTGATCTAAGGCTTGTTGTTTGGTGATGCAGGAGCATCGACAACACATCAAGCGAGCTAGCGTGGAGCGGAAGACAGCTGGACAGCGCCAACACAAATTTTGAAAACACCTTGATATTGTTGCATAATCTTAAATGATCCATTTAAGAGAAGGCACACTTTGTGTATTGTAATGGACCTTGAGTGGATATCTCTCGTCCTTAGGTAGATGAGGCATTTAAGATAGTTAATGTAAAGTAGATAGAATATTTTATTCTAGATTTGATAGTTTAGAGTCCAAGAGGGAAAACGGATATAGACACCCTCATTGTAACATTATTCAGGAAGAGAAGAGCAAGAAGAGAGCTGTGTAAAGAACACCCATGTATAAAAATTGAATTAACAGAAGAAAGCTTTGATTCAATTCCATGGTGATGTGTTGTTTCTCTGTGTGTTGACATTTTGCTCATGAATGTTTGCTTCCTGTCATGTATTTGCTTTTATATGCTGTGTATGTGATTTCATGGTTGAATTGAAGTCAAGAGGAAGAAGAAATTAGTTTCAATTGTTTCTCTAAATTGAACCAGAGAATTCCTGCAATGAGTGCAGTCG
>JASDQU010370439.1:125069-139436 GCA_032191745.1 Picea mariana | reverse complement strand
CTTTTTGAGAGAATTGGGAATGAATAACCCAAATTCCCGCAGGCCAAAATGAACTGATCACATTCATTGGATCAAGGATTCAGGAGATCCCAAAATAGCCGAAATCCTGACAACCATTGGATCATATTAAGAGTTTCATGAAAAGTATGGATCATTAGATGAAGTCAAGTTGCTTGAGGTTTATTCGGGAAATCTCACTTTGGGAGAATTGAGAATTGGGAACGCATAAGCCAAAGTCCCGAATGCCTAAATGAATCTATACCATTGATCTAAAACTAATCACAACCATTAGATCAAGGATTCATGAGATCATGAAACAAATAAAATCCTAACAACTGTTGGATCGTGTTAGGATGTTCGTGTAAAAAACAGATCGTTAGATGACGTCAAGATGATTGAGGTTTAGTCGACGAATCTCACTTTAGGAGATTTAGGAAATGGGAGTGTATAACCCACTGAAGGAAAAAATGAACTGATCACAGTCGTTGGATCAAGGATTCAGATGAACCTACAATCATTAGATCTAGGAGGAGGACATGTGCCACATCAAGAGATCCACGTAAGAAGACCACGTCAGTAAGGACATGTGGCCCAATCCAATGGTGACAAGTGTCTAGGTCCAGTTGGAACTTTAGGTTACGTAAGTCACGAATATAGGTGACACGTGGCAACCTTCCATCCACTTGGCTAGTGCCAAGTCAATAGTGAGGTCAGCAAGTTACATCACTTTAGGAGTTTGTACTTTGGTGGAAACCAACAACTACCTGAAGCACCGAAGGCTGAATTCAATGCTTACCGTTGATATAATATCCTCCGGATTCTGACATAACCATCAGATCAAAAGACAATCAACTCTGACGTTGACCACTATGACAAAAATGAGCCAAGAACATATGAAATTACCTGAAGGCCGAAGCCCCAAAGTAATGAAAACCATTGATCTAAATCAAAATATGGGAACCATCATATCGGGAGATAGTCAACTCTGGCGTTGACCAACTTTGGTGGAAATTGGAACAACAATTACCTGGACTGTCAAACTCCTGAAGTGAATGAGAATCGTTCACTCAACTACATATTAAGTCATACCCAAATATCCTCAAATTATTGATTGCTAGTTTAGAATCATACAAGGCTTGGAAAGACGTTTTATGATCAAGACACCTTTTTGGACTTCTATTATTTAAGTAAACAATAGTGTTAATGGCCTCAGCCCAAAAATCATTTGAGAGATTCTTACCTTTCATCATACTTCATACACACTCCACCAGAGTTCTGTTTTTTCCTTTCTGCAACTTCATTCTGTTGTGGAGTATGGGGTACTATAAGTTGCTATACTATTCCATGATATTTGAAATACTTGATAAATTTTCCCAATCTGTACTCTCCCCCTTGATCTGAGCGGAGGATTTTGATGGGTTTTCCTATTTGCTTCTCCACCATGTTTTTAAATTCCTTGAAGTATTAAAAAACATCACTCTTTTTCCTAAGGAAATAAACCCATGTGTATCTTCTACAATCATCAACAAACAATAAGAAATAATAAGCACCTCTTAGCATCAGTGTGCACAAGTTCTAATAGATATTTTTTTCTCCTATCAGGATTAGAGGGGAATTCATCTCAGTGCATCTTTCCTAATGCACAACCTTCACAAGCAAGATACTCATTCTTCCACATAGGGAGTCCTTCAACCATACTTTTTTTTTGTAATAACAACAAATAATGATAATTAATCTGAACATACCTTTGGTGCCAAAGCGTTTCTGTAGGCATAGTTGGAGAAGTTAAAGCTTGATGATTCTCGCTGGTGACATCAAGTTTTTATAGGACTCCAACTCTGACTCCCGAGGCAACAATATTGTAATGATCTTGCAAGTCCTTCACTATACAATGCGTTTTGAAGAATTCGACCTTCAAATTATGATCTATAATGGTGGACACATAAATCAAGTTTTTCTTTATCCCAAGGACATACACAACATTGTGGATGTGTCTGACAATACCATTCGAAAGCGTTACTTGAATATCTCCATATCCCTTGATTTGATAAGAGCGATCANTTCATATACCAATTCTTGTTACATGTCATGTGAATTGAAGCGTCAGAATCAACAAACCATGCATCAACATCATCAGTTTTAGAAAACAACGCAACATTAGACACAAACAATTTAAGATCTTTTGGATCAATATTCGGGTTTTCTTCTGCAAAATGTCTTGAATGTTTTCTATTTTTATTCCGAGCATCATCATCATTTTTCTTCTTATAACATTCTCTGGCAAGATGCCCAATCTTACCACAATAGAAGCACTTAGGTTTATTTCTATTCGATGGCATACCCTGATTTGGCTTTGACTTCCTATGAAATGAACTTCCTCCTCTACCTCCTTCTCGTGGTTTCTCTTTAGGGAACCTCTTCTTTGTCCATAGTGCTAAGTCTGAATTATGAGGCTTCAAATTCCTGCACCTCTCTTCCTCTTGCAACAATATACCTTTCAGTTCCTCAAAAATAGGATCTTTCTCCCTCGCTACAAGACCTATTATAAACATTTAATAGCCCTCAAACATTCCATTTAGGGAAATTGTGACAAGATCAGTGTTTGACACTTTTTCTCCTATATCTTCCAATTTATCTTTCATTTCTTTAATTCGCTCAAGAAAAGTACCGACAGACTCATTTATATCAATTTTAATACTTAGAAATTTACTCTTTAGGAAAAGAATGTGATTCATATTATTACTTTGATACAAATCTTTAAGTGCTTGCCACATTTTACTAGAAGTCTTAGCATCTCTAATATGCGGAATTATGCTATCTTTAACAACCATTTTCAACAATACCTTGACTTTGTTCTCTCGTTTATCCCAATATAGAATTGATGTCGATGTTGCGCCTGCAGCCAGATCAAGTCGCAC
Organism: Picea mariana; assembly: GCA_032191745.1. NCBI lineage: Eukaryota > Viridiplantae > Streptophyta > Pinopsida > Pinales > Pinaceae > Picea > Picea mariana. The sequence goes on along the minus strand of JASDQU010370439.1, from coordinate 136,518 downwards.
TTCATCTCCTTTTTCGATCGTCCATATGTTGTAACCCTCCATTAAGGTTTGCATCTTGAATTCCCAATTGATGAAATTCGATCCATCCAAGTTGTTGGCTTCATTGAGATATATTTTTCTGCCAGCAGATTCACCATCCTTGTAAACTTCTTCACGCAACAAACCCCTCTCCAAAGCAACATTCAGATAGCCTTCAAATGAACAAAACTCTTCGTATGCAGATTCTCCACGATGTTTCACGTGTCTCTCTTCACGATCTCCCCTGGAGATTTGATCTGGGAACTCTCCGTCAGTGAGAGCGAATGCTCCACGCCCTCTCACTCTCACGCAGAACACGATCCTCCTTTGCACAAATCCTGCGCAGAAAGAGAGAGCACCCGCATGGAGCAGTAACCTTCACGCGCGCCCCGAATTCACGTGCCTCTCTGTTCGAACGCTTTGGATGAGCCATTCCTTGAAATATTTGAATTAGAAGTATACGCAGGTATTCGCTCAGATTAGGTATTTGTGCATTCACCACATGAAGGTATTCAGACCAGACCAATGCTCCACACAACAAAGAGAAGCACCAGCAGTCAGCGCGAGCATCCTATAGCGCAACAGTTGGAGGCGATCTCCCTTACCAGATCAACGACCGACTAGGATCCTCTCAGGATCTCGATGAAAGCAGGTGGTCGATCCCTCTCTCCTTCGCAGCGGTCTGGTGTGGGCTCCTCACTCAAGATCCATCCGCGATTTCCCAGAGCAGCAAGCGATCCGCCTCTCACAATCTCCCAGCGGCTTTGATACAAAAACTTAAAACTGGAGTGAAGAAAACTGACTCACAACATTTGGAGACGGGGAAGAAAAGACAAAGCTTCGTTCCAGTTAATCATTGAGAATTACAAATATATATACGATCCCATACAGTTTAGGAACGGTTCTAAATGGTTGGAAACTAATCACCGTTAAACCAACTAATTCTCCATTATTCTAAGTGTTTATCATTGTGAATTGAAATGCTTGTAAAAATCATACTACTTCACACTCACAATTCACTGATAGTGGCCCATGTGGCTCTTTTCAGTCTTCAAATAATCACCCACTATAGGAGGTAAATTGTAAAAGCCGTTAGTTAGACTCCTATGCCAAGGAAATGTAGGCCCTACCCATTTTGGCATAAGTTAGGATTTGGACCCTAGATTTTCAATGTGATACTATATGTTGATAGATAGATAGTATTCGATGGGCACTCAAACAATACTATGTAGGTTTATAGGATCGTTTTAAATCAATTAAGATAGGGGATTGTTTTAAATCAACTTCTTAGTTCTTGCTATTTTCGGTAGTGATTTTTCTAGTGTAGGATTTTTATCATTACATTCTCTAATTTCCTCATATCAACACTTGCTCACACTTTTGTGTCTATGTAAAAGAAGATAAGTGTCTATGAAATATAATTTCTAATGCACATAACATGAAAATTGAAAATGCGAGATAAAAAAGTGTACCATGTAAAAAAATAAAAAATGACTTTGTGTGATTAAAAAAGATGAGTGTGTAAAAAATGACTTTGTGTGATTAAAAAAGATGAGTGTGTATATAACACTAGCACAGCTTCTAAGTCGTGGCTGAAAAACGCCGAAAGATATCATCTGTAAAATTCTAAGCCTAGTAAAAACCCCGTAGTAAAATTCACTCGCCAGCCTATTTGGGTAAGGTGAGTATCCATAACAAAAGCTTGAGTATACATATAAATTGACAGGGTTTTGTTCGTAAGGTATCAGCTGGTAATATTTGAGTGAACTATTACAAATATTATAACAAATGGCTCGAAAAAGTAATTTTGAAGTGAGGAGACTAGTGATCCACCCTAGATGTTTTGAAATGAAGAACGTGATAAATAAACACTTCGAACAAAAAGACAAGGTGCAAACTTGTATCCGAGTAACAGTGGCATCGAAAACACTGGTTGATGACGTAACATGTCATTACCACGATATTTTAAAAGCATTTCTCAGAGCACTGCAGATCGCCTGTGTGTGTGTTTGTTGAGTAGAATTCCTTGTGCTGGTAAGTACAACCGAGTCAACGTAAAAACCATCGTGCAACGTTTAAAGCGTAGCCCAAACTCCATGTCTATTGGTGACCAAATTCTACAGGAAAAATTCGAAGGTCAAAATGATCTATTGTAAAAACAATAAACGCTGACATTTCGTCAAATGCCATGCCTGACGCGTGGTGACTTTTTATTTTTTTTGTGACTTTTTATTTTTTGTTTCTCTATATATATATCAGTTCATTTGCTGTGCCTACAGACATTTCTGGAGCGTCCGGTGTGTCTTTCATTACAAGCGTGTTATTTTTTAAACACTGCATTACAATAAACTTGTTAGTGTTATTCTTTAAACCTTTGGAAACATTAACCGACGGGAACAGAAACGGCTTGGAGGTGGCCCGGAAGAGGTAGTATGTAAAAAAGATGGCTAATTCATCTGGTAATTAAACGTGGCTCAGAAAATGAAACGCTTTACTTTGTAACAAAATTTTAATTGTTGTTAATCACTCAGAGGTGACAATCAGCTAGCTACCACAGTAAATTTTAAATATGATTAAGTAAAAGTAAAAAAATAAACATGTAAACTGATGCCTTTATAATAGTGAGGAAGTTAGTGGTTAAAATCTCAACCATTGATTTGTTGGGACGACTAAGAATATTCCATCAATATTTAATCTTGTCCATACAAGACTGATTAAGCACTAAAAACCTATTAAATGTGTCCATTATCAATAGGTGTAAGTCTTTCTGCGTAATAAGTACTAATACACATAACATAAAAATACGAGATAAAAAAATGGACTAAGTAAAAAATGACGTCACAAAATTGGACGACTCGCAAGTACAGAATAAGTAACCACATTACTATCTTATAGCATTTCAACCTAATATAAAAACCTCAAGAATCAGGAAGTCTTATGACAAATAAACTGTAGCAGATTAGATGATTATCATCTCTGCTTGTGTACTTGATCATGTTGCAAAGCAGAAGACGCTTTGGATTCAAAGCATGAACTGGGTCACAACCAGACAATAGATTATTCCCTAGTTTAGTGTTTTTCAATTTGATCAAGATCATCAGCCAACCCATAAGATGAAGATGTAACTTATGGTGTTATGCCTGGATAAGTCGTACAATTTATAGTGTTAATTTGCAATTGTTTTGAACAATTCTCGGTTGGTTAATCTTCCTTTCCCTAGTACATTGCTAACTTTGTTACAACACTCATTGTGAAGCTTTTCTAACACGACCCAAGTCACACCATGTGACCTTTCTCCACAAATTGAAGGGTGACGTGTCTATGGATTCCCAATCCAACCTCTACTTTGATGATCCAAAATAGTGAGGGATTCTGGTAAATACACACTTTTCAGATGTCAATTATGGCTTAATTTTCATCTAAATAGCATATAGTTATTGAAAATAACATATATAGCTGGGCTTAATTTTCATGTATATAAGATATGGTTATAATTAAGCCGAAAGGTGTATACCTATTGACAATGGATATATTTAATTATCTTTTAATTTTAAATTTTAATCTTATGGTCAGCAATTGAAGATACTGGCATATTTTTAGTTGTCCTCCCAATCAATGAATGGGATTTACTGTTTATAACTTTCTTGCATTTATAAATGCATGCTTTAACATGTTTACTTTTTCACATTTACCTAATCATATAAAAAAATTACTGTAGCACTATATAATTGCCACATTTAAATAGTTAACCTTTAAAATTACCAGGTTTGAATTTCAGCCAGCATTTCATTTTCTCGCTATCAGTGCGTTTCTGGGTGGAAGACTATCCTCAAGGGCTTATTTTTATTTTTGAGTTTTATATGAATGCATGCAGGCTCACGCCTTCCTTCAATGGTCGGCCAGCATGCATGCCTGTTGTTGGCAGAGAATCGGAGGTGATCAAGCTATCAGATTATAGCATATCAGTTTTCTGTGCATCCAAAAGGAAGCCCATAGCAGACCTTCGATGAGAGCGATAGTGCAGATGCTGGAAGGAGAGGAGGTTCCTGATACCCAGTAGGAGGGTTTTCAATTTGCCATGGCGAAGAGATTCAATCCTAATTCAAGACTACTATCTGCTGGTAACAATTCAGTGAGTCGATGATCCGTGCAAATTTGATCGTCGAGGTAGCCTATAACAGATCCTTGACAGAGTAGTGGAAAAATGTATTTTATAGGTTGATTTACAGTGTGTATTTCCGTGCACCACATTACAGTGCTTATTTCCGTGCACCACATTGATTTATAGTGGAAATATAAATGTAGTTGAGCTCATATTTTGTATGCAAGATTATGATTCGGTATATTATGATACAGTGATTGGAATTGAAATTTTATCATTTTGCATGTGTAAAGTTTTTATGTATATTGATGTAAAAGAAAGTCTTCGATTTTTTTTTTATCAAATTTGATAAAAACATTTAATGTGTTAAATATATTTGGTTAACAATTTTCAAAAATATTATAATTAATTATTTTTTATGAGCATGTTAAATATATTTGGTTAACAATTTTCAAAAATATTATAATTAATTATTTTTTTTTTATGAGCAAGTCCATGGGCATGAAAGGAGGACTCGCAGCAGGAGATCTTGAGGTCACAATGAAAGCCAAAATATGCACACAGAAAAGTTCAAATCAAAACCACAAACTGCATCAGATCTGAGAATGTATGTTTATGGAAGGAGTATTGCGTAATTATTTTGTTCCACGGCTCGTTTAAAAACAGGTCAATTAAATGCTTACGTAACTGTTATAAATATGAAGCGTACCTAACAATGTTTTAAATAAGTCTAGCAATCACGGTACATTTATCATTTTGGTTCACGATATTATAGATGTCTCAGCATATTATGATTTATGATTTTTAATAGATATAAAAGATTAAATAGGGATTATTTCTGAAAGAGCAACATAATTATAATGAATTATTTCATATTCTGGTTTCATATTTATATTCTTTTTTCCATCTTAACAACTGTAAGTTTTTCGGAATTCAACATAATTATAATCAATTATTTCATATTCTGGTTTCATATTTATATTCTTTTTTCCATCTTAACAACTGTAAGTTTTTCGGAATTCACCAACAGCAAGTTAGCAGCTGTGCTAATAGTTATTTATTGCAAATACGATATCGTGGGAAATAATTTTTGCTCCAATATACTTTGCATTTATTTTCAGTTTTTTATACTTTATTTGGTTTGGTCCTTCAGAGTTTCCTTTGACAATTTTTTATTGTCATTTTTAAGTTCCTTTAGAGTTTTCTTCGACAATTTTTTTATGGTCGTTTTTATTTTTATTTTTACTTTTATCTATATACGTGTTAGATGTATGCAAAAATTAGTGTATTGCAAAATTATAATTTTTCATTTAAATAGCATATAGTTATTCAAAATAAGTTAAAACCTCACATCTTAATTTCTAAAATAATATTTATTTATTTCAAATTTGATAGTGTATAATGAATTTTTTTTGCTCCAAACCACTTTGCATTTATTTTTTTGGTTTTTTATACTTTAATTTTGTTTAGTCCTTCTAAGTTTTGTTTGGAAATTTTTATTGTCATTTAAAAATCTTTTTCTTTTACTTTTATCTATATATATGTTAGATATATTGCAAAAATGAAATGTTTGAACTTTTTGGCTATCCCTATCATTGGAAACTATAGCTAGGATGGATATATTTCAACTAGACAATATTATTCCAAAAGTGAGTGTTATAGACACACAAAATTGAGTTTCAGTGATATTGATAATGAAAAGTTCATCATTAAATGCCATGCTTATGTTGTCCAATAGAGTTTTAGTTATATTGATAATGAAAAGTTCATCACTAAATTCCATATTTATGTTGTAAAGAACAAAGCTTTGGAAATTTCGAGAAGTTATTTATTAAATAAGAAATACACATTGGTACAGTCTCTTTTATATGTAAATGATTAATTTTGGAAACTTTCTAAATTATAACCATATGCATCAGTGTTGATTCCCAACAAAATCTAAAGAGATTATAACTTAAAAAAAACCTTAATACAACTTAAAATATAAGAAAAGAGGATATGTTAAATGTAACTTAGATCCAAAAATGATATCACATACAATATATCCAAGAATAAGATAGAAAATCTCCACACTTTATTACTATCAAAACCCTTAAGGTAGGGAAACATCTTACAATTGATCTTTTTATGGAAGGAATCCAGTCCTTTTCACTTGCCTCTTCGAGGAGGAAACCTCCTAATGAACTAAGCTCAAAATACAATAAAATCCACACACATAATTCATAAGGAGGAATCCATCCTTTTTTATAGCTAACAAGAGAATCTTAATCATAACAATCTCCTAACTACCTAGTGGACTTTCTTTATTAAGGCCCCATTACATGTATTCAATATTGAATACCATAGCGAGACTTATTTAATAATAACAAGTAGAGTGGACCTAGTCCACCTTACTTTGAATGACTTCCACTATTATTAATATACTAAGGGCCCTTCGACCCCCCATCACATCCCTAGGGAGGATCCCAACATTCCACCCCTCTAGAAAAACATTGTCCTGATTTCTTTTTGTGAGGAGGCACAACAATAAACCAAGGTCCTACAAATAAGTATTCACTGCAATGTTGATGTAAGCTAGAGAACTAAGGTCCCATGTACGATTCCTAGCTGTCATGTTGAAGTAATCCAATAAGCTCCACCTTAAGTTGGATCCCATGTACAAGTGGTCATGTTGAATCCCCTTTGAAGATATCTAAACTCAATAGCTAGATGAAAATGGTGATCCAGATTCCTACCCTAGTCGCATGGATCCAAATAGGAAGATCCAAACATATCTAAAAAATCATCTAGATAACACACTACTATTGGAGAATAGGCAAGCTAAAAACTAGTAGTCATAACAAGTTCGCCACTTTCCTCCATGGTGTTCTCTACATAAAATGGAGTAGAATTATCAAACAAAAGATTAAATTTTTTGTCATCCTATCAATAATAAATATCCATCTACCAATCATCACAATCATCCTCTAAATCATACCAGACATGTATCTTTCTCAGTTATATTCCATTGATGCAAGGGTATGAGAGCTCAATAATATAAGTCTCCTTATATTTAGCGAGTATTGATTTGATATATTTTATCTCTTGGGATCATTTAGATGGATCCTGGATAACTTTTTCCAGCATTTTTTCCTTGCTTGGCATGTTCCACCACACTGGCATTCTTCATGTTTGTGAGGGTTTGAGAAAGGAAATTTGCACGGGTTGTAGTGCACTTTATATTGATCAAAATAATAACATATAATATGTCAAATCAAATCCCCAAAAATACCCTTTCCAATGGTGTTGGTTTGGTGGAAATATAAGAAAAAATTTTAAATATAATTTTCTTTATAGTACACACTGTCATTGTGAGAAAACCCTAAAATAATTTCTTTTATATCAATGATAATTACACTTCTTGAACTCTAGTTTGAACATTTTTTTAAGTCTGTTGCTATTATGAGAGGAACTCAAATATATAGAAAATTTCTTCAAATTCTACACCAAATTATACATGAATTGATCAAAGTGTTGCGAGCCTTTTTTTTTCTTTGGAAACCTACAAAAATGAGAAAAAAAAATTATATTTTTGTCCCAAAAAAGAGTTATGATACCACTTGTTATGTACCTTAGATCTGAAAAATCTATCTCATACAAGATATTCAATAATAAGCTATATAAAATCCTTTATTAATATCAAAACCATTACGGTAGGGAAACACCTTGTAATTGATCCTTTTATTGAAGGAATCCACTCTTCTTCACTTTCCTCTTTGAGGGGAAAGAAATCCTAAAGAGATAAGATCAAAATAAAATACACTTCCAAACATCACATAAGGAGGACATGATCCTTATTTATAACTAATCAAAACAACCCTAATCATAACAACCTCATAACTACCTAGTGGACCTTCTTTAATAAGTTCACATTTACATTTATTCAATATTAACTACCATTGTTGGCCTTATTTAATAATAAAAAGCATATTGGACCTAATCCACCTTACTTTGATTGACCTATAATATTTTTTGGCTTACTTTTCTGCTTGTAGGTTGTAAGACCCAAGGTTTGGTTTCCCGATGATCAACAAACCAACCAGACACCAACCCTTTCAGCATCGCCTTCTTGCGCATATGAAGTCTCACCCGAGGTATCTATTGGGAGACCATCAACCGATTCATTATTCCTTCTTATATCTAAGCATGTGATTCAACTCTAGTTAGTATTACTTTCTTTGGATTCAAATTCCCCTTCTTAGCCTATTTCTGATTATTACAGAGATTCTTCATAGTTACAGTCATGAATAGTACACCATAATTAATCCACAAACTAAGTCTATTCTATGAATCATAGAAACATAATTCATAATCACACATAGACAATTAGATACCACAAGACTCAATATCATCTCTAAACTCTCTCTTTATTCATCTTTCTCCTTTCCAACCGACTATTACATTCATGACTCTGGCATAATATTTCAACACCCTAATATCCCAACCCGTTACATATTTATACCTCAAAATATAGGACTTAAAGACCTAGCCTATTTATCCCAAAACTATCCCATTACAATGCATGATCTAAAAATAGAGGGCTGACTTGTTATGCTATGCAAGCACCCTCTATCTCATGAAATAAATCTTAACAGGACCTTGCTTCATGTGTTAAAATGTGCAAACTGGTTTATGTGTTAGGTTCTTGAATACTTCTTGTCAATGTATAAATGAGAGGCAAGGTTCTTTTAAATGCTTGATTATGTGTTATAAACAAATACACAACAAACTCAAATGCAGCAAATAACACATAAAAATCACAGCAATAGCAAGATGATAAAGGAGTTCACCCCTCTCTGGGCTACGTCTCCTTGAGCCTCCTTCAATGGACTTGGCTCTTTGGGATTAGTTTGTCAAATGATCATTACAAGATTCTGCTCGACTCCAATGGATTTATAGACTGTACCATTGGATTCAGAATACATAAAAACACCAAAAATGACTATAAAAACTCTGCAAATGGACAATGGCTCATCCAACAATGACCTCTTCTACATGTGGCCTCCAAGCTTCCCTGAACTTGAATGAGGCAAAAATACCTGTAGAAGTCCTCCAATGGATCTAAAACCTATCCCAATGTGTTCAGAGCATAATAAACAGTCATAAATGACTATTCAGTCTCAGAAAATGACTATGTGCTCATCAGAGCAATGCCTCAAACAATGAGGGCTTCAATGGTCCCTGGAGCTCCCTCAAGATTCAATGGTTAAAAACCTGCATTAGAAGTCTCCAAATTCCTGTGATAACCTCACCAATGGACTCAAAACGTCCAAAAACCCCTAGCTGGGCTTTTACAGCACCTGATTTGGTCAAAAATTGAAAAAGTTATGGCCTCTGCCATTTTTCCCCTTCAAGCTTGCTGTAACCTGTTCGCCATTCTGCACTCTGGAAAACTAAACTTGGCTTCTGAGCATTTTCGCCTCCAAAACCTAGCACCCACGCGGGTCCCGCAAAACGCGTGAAATTGTCGCACCATTAGCGAAAACAAAGCTCCCGAGGACGGAGGTGTTGGGCGCATGGAGGACCATATGTCCACGTCCCGCGCAATAAAAGGCTAACTGCTCTGTTGTTAAATGTGGGTTTGACACGTCGGGTGTACGGTGGCTTAACCGTTTGAAAACCCAACACAAAATCCAAAATGCGTGCCCACTGGTCACATGTGTTCAAACCTGGAAACGTGGGTTACAAACTTGCGCGCTCATTTTATGTAAATGGAACCACGGGTATCCATTTGGAACCCTCCACAAATGCACCAAACCATGCGCAATAAACAAAAACACATAACATGTGGTTATATGTTAAATTTAATACAACTGTTTGGTCAACATTTTAAATCGCGCGCCAAATGATATATATAATATATATCCGCGCTCCAAAATATATGAATGGTCATATGTTGGCAGGTCGTGTGACCTGGGTGAGGGCTCCGTTCCAAACTCTGCGCACATTACAAAACAGTGGTCGCCAAAAACAACCGCACGATGTATTACACTGTCACATGTAACGGTTAATACAACCATTTAAACATAACAAAACCCGTGCCAACCACCGCGCATATAATTATTATATGTGGTTTACAATAGAACCGGGCCATTTACACCTCCGTGCGCCCATTTCTTTGATACGCGGTCATATCAATGCTAATAGAACCGGGGGTCGGGGCTAGCCCCGGCCCGACCCCCCGCCGTTTAAACTTTCACGCAAATTTAAATAACTTTAAACCCATGTGACATACAACAGCCAACCCATGGCATGGTGGCATGCGGATTAATGTTAAGTCGTTTGAAAGTGGGAGGTCCGGGGGTCGAACCCCGCGGCCTCCATAATCTTTTGAATAAACCAACCATAGACCAAAATGCGGGGACACGTGGCGCCCTCCGATAGGGCCACGTGTCCTCATACCATTGTCCCTAAATCTGACACGTTTCACGATTCCATTCGCCAGCAACAAACCATTAAACGCGTGCCACGTCAACTCGCCACTTGTCAACCGAATGATGACGTCATCAGGTGCCACATGTCACCCTCCCAGTGGTGACACGTGTCACCCCAGGATTGGCCAAAACGTATGCCGAAAAGTCCAAAAATGCATGACACATGTCACACCCAGGAGTCACCACGTGTCTTGTACGGACTAACACATCAGAACTGTACGGCCCCGCCACGTGCCAGTACGGCCTACCCAGTCAGCACAAATTTTTCCATGTTTGGCTCGGCGAACAGACCTCGATAACTTCTCCATACGGACTCTGTTTGCGAAAATAAATATACCGCCGGAATCAGGAGAACGAGACGGACGCAATGGTACTGTTTTCGTTGCATTCCGAACACTTTGAAAATTGAGCAAATTTTAGACCCCTGGTCCAGATTCTGATCACGCTTCCCACTGAAAGGCTTTTGGACCCACAAAATCTTATAATCATCGATCTAAGCTTCAATACTCTTCTTCTTTCAAGTTATGTCAATCGATTCTACTTGAAAAGCCTTTTCGACAATCACCGGGGTACCTCGACATGCCCTACTCTGCAACTGGCTATGTCCCTCAACCACTGCTCTCTGGCTGCTGCTGACCCACTGTTCTCGCTGTGCTTAGAAGACTGCCAACCTTCCCACTGAGAATCAAGTCCCTCATATGAACTTCTTTGGCGTCAACAATCCACTCTCCAATGGCTGCAACATTTTCCTGCGACATCTTGTCACAAGCCAAGAAAAACATCAATCTTGAAAATAAATTGACACAAGACTGAAAATAATGACAGCAAAGTCTTTTTGCTCTTCAAGCAAACTGTC
>JASDQU010370439.1:102092-124081 GCA_032191745.1 Picea mariana | reverse complement strand
CAAACAATGAGGGCTTCAATGGCCCCTGGAGCTCCCTCAAGCTTCAATGGTTAAAAACCTGCATTATAAGTCTCCAAATTCCTGTGATAACCTCACCAATGGACTCAGAACGTCCAAAAACCCCTAGCTGGGCTTTTACAGCACCTGATTTGGTCAAAAATTGAAAAAGTTATGGCCTCTGCCATTTTTCCCCTTCAAGCTTGATGTAACCTGTTCGCCATTCCGCACTCTGGAAAACTAAACTTGGCTTCTGAGCGTTTTCGCCTCCAAAACCTAGCACCCACGCACATCCCGCAAAACACGTGAAATTGTCGCACCGTTAGTGAAAACAAAGCCCCCGAGGACGGAGGTGTTGGGCGCATGGAGGACCATATGTCCACGTCCCGCGCAATAAAAGGCTAACTGCTCTGTTGTTAAATGTGGGTTTGACACGTCGGGTGTACGGTGGCTTAACCGTTTGAAAACCCAACACAAAATCCAAAATACATGCCCACTGGTCACATGTGTTCAAACCTAGAAACGTGGGTTACAAACTTGCGCGCTCATTTTATGTAAATGGAACCATGGGTATCCATTTGGAACCCTGCGCAAATGCACCAAACCGCGCGCAATAAACAAAAAGACATAACATGTGGTTATATGTTAAATTTAATACAACTGTTTGGTCAACATTTTAAACCGCGCACCAAATGATATATATAATATATATCCGCGCTCCAAAATATATGAATGGTCATATGTTGGCGGGTCGTGTGACCTGGGCGAGGGCTCCGTTCCAAACTCTGCCCACATTACAAAACAGTGGTCGCCAAATACAACCGCGCGATGTATTACACTGTCACATGTAACCGTTAATACAACCGTTTAAACATAACAAAACCCGTGCCAACCACCGCGCATATAATTATTATATGTGGTTTACAATAGAACCGGGCCATTTACACCTCCGCGCGCCCATTTCTTTGATACGCGGTCATATCAATGCTAATAGAACCGGGGGTCGGGGCTAGCCCCGGCCCGACCCCCCGCCGTTTAAACTTTCACGCAAATTTAAATAACTTTAAACCCATGTGACATACAACAGCCAACCCGTGGCATGGTGGCATGCGGATTAATGTTAAGTCGTTTGAAAGTGGGAGGTCCGGGGGTCGAACCCCGCGGCCTCCATAATCTTTTGAATAAACCAACCATAGACCAAAATGCGGGGACACGTGGCGCCCTCCGATAGGGCCACGTGTCCTCATACCATTGTCCCTAAATCTGACACGTGTCACGATTCCATTCGCCAACAACAAACCATTAAACGCGTGCCATGTCAACTCGCCACTTGTCAACCGAATGATGATGTCATCAGGTGCCACGTGTCACCCTCCCAGTGGTGACACATGTCACCCCAGGATTGGCCAAAACGTATGCCGAAAAGTCCAAAAACGCATGACACGTGTCACGCCCAGGAGCCGCCACGTGTCTTGTACGGACTAACACATTATCACTGTACGGCCCTGCCACGTGGCAGTACGGCCTACCCAGTCAGCACAAATTTTTCCCTGTTTGGCTTGGCGAACAGACCTCGATAACTTCTCCATACGGACTCCGTTTGCGAAAATAAATATACCGCCGGAATCAGGTGAACGTGTCGGACGCAATGGTACCTTTTTCGTTGCATTCCGAGCACTTTGAAAATTGAGCAAATTTTAGACCCCTGGTCCAGATTCTGATCAATGCATAACCAACTTAGTTAACTGGTTGTTTGACTTCTTTCCTCTGTTTTTCTCTCTTCATGGTGCTTTTTTGTTTTTCTTCTATTTATGGAATGTTGTGTTGTCATCCTTCTCTCATGCTTTATTCTCTCTCTCTCTCTCTCTCTCTCTCTCTCTCTCTCTCTCTCTCTCTTTATTCCTCTATTTGTTTGTTGTCTTCCTCCTTCACGCTTTCCTCCTTCTACGCACTATCATGTGGAATGTGTCTTAGTTGCATGCTACTTTCCTTCCTCTGTGCACTTTCCTTATACTTAGGTTTTTCTCCCAACATTGTATCCAAAACTGTCTATCCAAGAGGCCCCCAACACTCACCTGTGGCTCATCTCGAGCCACTCAAGCTTGTTTCCCATTCTTCCATGCCGAAATGAAGTGTTGAGAGGAAGCCTTAGTAACCTCTACCTCTTTGACAAATGCAACCTCTGTTGCTGCTATCTCCTTTATGGCATGCAGGGTCAAGTCTGTGAATTTATCCTCTGCTTCAACCGCTGCTTTTTTGACCTTATCTTGTACAGTGGCCAATTCTCTAATTACCCTTACTGCTTCTTCCTACTGTGGTCCTAGTTTCTATTGAAGGATCTTTTTTTGGTCCCTCAACCTCTCCACTTATACAAATTCCTTCTGCTGAGCCAAAATGGCTACCATATGCTCGACTGGTGGCAGTGTAGTCTCCTTTTTTGTTGCCTCATGTGCCTGTTCCTGAAATTCTCTTAGCTTGTCCTCTATGGCCTTCATTTTTGGGTCTCCCATGAGATCTATCCATACCTGCACACTCGCCTCGCAAAGTTTTGCACATTTGTCTTCTATTTTCTTAATATGGAAACTTTTGTCATTTCCATCATCACCCTACCTTCATGCACCTCTGGCAGCATTTCAGGCATGCTCCTCAGTTGTAAATCCTGGATATTCTCCCTGAATCCCTTAATGAATTCGCCAATCTTCAACGGTTGTTCCTCCATAGTGGCTTCTATTACCAAGGGAACTTCTAGTACTTCCTTGTATAATTTTTGGACAACTTATTTTGTCTTCTGCACCATGGATTCAAATTTATCCTTCTCATGTAGTGCTTTCATTCCCCTTTCCTCACCACCCTTGTTATTCTTCATAACTTCCTTTATTCATCCTTTCAATATTCTTCTTGTTTTGAAGTGCCATATTATACTGTTATTTCACTTGGGATATTTCATCCCTTAGTCTGTCCAAGTCTCGATTCACCGCGTCTCCTTTGTTCTTTATTTCTTGCACAAATTCTTCTTTCAAGTCTTGTAATATTTGTATGGGAATTTTTGATATGACTATATTGATCTGTCTTGATGACTTTATTTTCTCATGTAATTCGCCCACTGGAAACTCTAGCGCATCTGCCTCAATTTGTATGGTTCTATGTTCCCTTTTTAGCTGTGGCAGGGCCAACTAAGTGCTTTCTTCTTTTGTCCTTGGTCCATGGGACATTACTCCCCCTCATCTATGTTCTTTCATGATGCATGATGTTTCTAGTATCTATTAAAGTATTCTCAGTTGATCCTGCACCTTCTTCTGTTGTTCTTCTTGCTTTTTTACTTCTTCCTTCCATATTTCCTTTGTGGTATCCCATATCCGGTAACCAATCCTATTCATATAATCATTGGTTAATATATAAAATAGGGTATGAATCTCTTCCTTAACTTTCTTTTTCTCCCCTCCTTCTTGTTCTACCCCCTTATCCTTCCTTTTGAGTCTTGCTTCAGGGACTGTAGATGTGCCACAAAGATCTCCTGCGCCATTCGTCTAATCATGTTCTTCCTCACTTTTTTCTTGGTCTTCTTCCTCTTCTGACCCTATATTTTATGTTGGGATCTTCCAATCTTCCTCCCAGTCATTGATTATTAAGTTCACGTCTTATGTTGTCAACCGGTAATTGGTTGGAAACCATTTCCGCATAGGATCCTTTTTGGCTTGCACATACATATGGTGCATGCCGACTCTAAATCATGCGATATCCTTGTATGCGGCTTCTATTTCCTTTGATATGCATAGTGTGTTCTCAACTACAACAATAACACACTCCAAATAGGTATAAAATGTGGCATTGTTGTCATTCTTCCGTCTCTTGATTGTTGTGTGCCACAAGTTGGAATACCTAGCAACCAAACAGATGCAACCTAAAGTACACATGCGCTATTAATATGAGGGCTCTTGCCACCTGAACTGAATAATGAGGATGAGCAGTCATGCATAGTGAAATTCAGTTCCCTTCTCCTGGGCCTCCGTGTAATCTTTTAAAAATTGGTTGACTAAAAATGTAACCCAGTTCATCTGAACTCCTTCCTTACATTTATCTGCTGCTGAAATTACTGCGGCTAGTACTTTGTCTTTACAAACTTTGCGTAACATTTTGCAGGCCAAAACCTATGTCACAAACCTGACATCCTTGTTGTTGATGCTCTTGACATCCAGATCCCTCTTTCCTTTGAATGTGTCAATTTTTTATTTCATGGAATCAGATAGGGCTCGCTCTCCCATTTTGTTGAACAATAGTCCTGGGTCTTCTCTTGCTTTGCACAAACCTATGATATGTGCAATCAATGCAGTTGAGGGATTGATCCAAAGTGTCCCCCCATGAACACAGTTGAGTAACATCTTTACATAGGCATTAATTTCTGTACTTCGTCCAAAATTTGGGATTTCGAACAAGTTTATTATCTCTTCTTTCTCCAAGTCTGAAGCCCATTCTTGTTGCCCTACAAGAATTTCTTTGGTTCCAGGGGTGATCCTTGTGCATAAATACTAATCCCTAGCCAACTCAGGGAATTTTTGTGTGTCTATTATATCATGGTCCATAAACTTCAGGTTGGAAATATTTTCAAGCATGTCTTCGTCACTACTGATGTCGATCAAAACTGATGCTATCGAAAATGGGTACTTTTCATTAACTTGTACATTTACTAGTGGTGTGTCATCCTTCCTTAGTCATAATTATTCTCTGTTAAAAATTGTCGGTGGCATCGAAGTCTAACTCTGACTACCTCCTCGACCTACACCTCTTCTACTAGTCGTTTCAATTGTTTCTTTTCTACGGCGGATGACCCTCCAACTCTTAGCGGTGCCATTCTACCTGTGTGATGGGCTCCTTGACTAGCTATTTGTGTCTGTGTGGGTCACTTTAGCTCGAGTTTGGTAGTACGACTCTGTTTTCTCTCTCTTTCATGTAACAAGGACTTAGAATTTACTGACTTCCTACTATTTTTGTGCTTTCGTGCCAACTATACCCATCTCATCCTGCCTTAACTATATTGTCCAATCTGTCATTGTGGTTGGTGACTTTTTAACTAAATTCTCCTTTATTACCAAATCCATGTTATGATTTTCCTCTTGTACCGTTGATCTGTTTGCGATTTCCAGTGGATTTCCCTATTTAACACTTATACAAAACTTTTATAACCTGTCACGCATGCTTCCTAACTATCATTTCCATGCCTTACTTCTTTTAACGGTCTTGTCGTTTGCAAATTGCACATTGATTATTTGTTATTTCATCTATATACTTCACAATCTGTCTCGTCTGTGTCTTGTCTCTTAACTTGGTGCAGTGTTATTTTTTGAGTGTGATGATCGTTCCATCTACACAAGTTCCGATACCTTGTACTTGAGCATCCTTTTTTTTTCTCTATTCTAGTGCAACCCAAATTACTATGCAATCTATCAGCTGTCTCGATAGATTTTCAACCGACTCCCATTCACCATTCCTTCCAGGACTTTTCCATTCAAGGTTTCCAACCACACATCACCTATCTTGGTTATTTTTTGGATCACATAGGGTCCTAACCAATGCGTTCAAAACTTTCCTAGCTGTTGCATCTACTTGTTGTCATAGAGTGGTATGAAATTTCCGACTTGAAATTTCTTTTGTTTAATGTGTCGGTCATGCTAGGACTTCTCTTTGGATTTTTGAACTTGCTGATGAAATCCTGCAACAAACCGGTCGTCCTCAAGATGTACTAACTGTTCCAACCTCTCCTCTATCATGCCAGTATCTGAGAGCTTAGTGATTGTTTCAATGTGAAGGGTAGGTAGAAGGAACTCCATTAGCATCATTTCTTCCTATCCATATACCAACCAGAAAGGTTTTTGTCCTTTCATCTTCTTACTTGTAGTTCTGTAAGCTCATAGTACTGTAGGAACTTGTAAGTACCAATCTTCTCTCCCAATGTTGAAAATATTTTTCAAAGAATTCTCTAAGATATTATTAAAATCATCCACTGTGCCATTGGCCTAAGGGTGATATGGTGTTCTCTTTTGATGATGAATCTAAAACTCCTTAGTCAATGCTGCAATTGTTTTTACCAGAAAGTGCATACCTTGATCACTAAGTAATATGCGTGGACATCCAAACCTTGTGACTACATTCTCAAATAGAAACTGCATAGCAATATCTGCAATACAATCGATAAATGATGATGCTTCCTCCCACCTCATCAAGTACTTTGTCACAGTGATGATGTACCTTTCTCCTAATCTTCTTGCTTGTGGATTGATTGGTCCTACAAAGTTAGTGGCCCACTTATGAAATGCTTGCAATGTAACCTGCGGATTTAACGACATTTATTCTCTTCTAGATGGGTTTCCAACTCTTTGGCATACATCGCATGATTGAAAATACTCCTTCACATCTTTGTGAAGAGTAGGCCACCAAATCCCTGCACATAAAATATTTTGTGTTGTTTCTCTTCCTACGTAATTGCCTCCAACAATTCCATCATGTGCTTCTTTAAGTATAATCGACCTTTCATGTTTCAGTACACAATGCCTCAATATTCCATCTACACCCAACTTATATAAATTCCACACAATCAATTGATAATCATTTTCTTTCACTACCAATTGCTTCTTCTATGCAATTGTTATTTCAAAGGGAGCCATACTTGTATTTAAAAACTCCACAATGTCCGAGAAGTAATCATCCACCATCCTTACTGCAAATAATTGTGCATCTAGGAAGCTATCATCTAAATTACCTGCATCCTCTCCTGTCAATATGTGTATGAGATGATTTGGTCCTGCATTTAGCTTCCCTGGTTTTACTATGACCTCAAAGTCATATTCCTAAAATAATAACAGCCATATGCATATTCTTCCTCCTAATACGAGCTTGTTGACTGAGTACTTTAATGCAGAATGGTCTATATACATCTTGAAGTGGGACCCTATTAATACCATTGTAGCACATAGACCATTGTAGTGCCTGAACTTTTGTAGCACATAGACCATTTCCAATCCTTCCCATTTTGTAGTTGTATAATTCATTTTGGATATAGAAAACTTTCTACTTGCAAAAGCAATTGTATGATATATGTCCCCTTCTCCTGTTTGTGACAACACTGCGCCCAACGCTATGGATGATGAATCTACATGTACACGGAACTCCTTGTTCCACTTCAGAAAGATCAAAATTGGTGAAATTACCAATTTCTGTTTCAAAGTGTCTAGCCCCTTCTAGAAGTCATTCCATTGAAATTTGGCTTCCTTCTTTAGTAAATTTTCCATGGGTGTTGTAATATGCACATATCCTTTGATAAATTTCATGTAATAACCTGTATGACCCAAAGTTTCCCTCAGCTGTATGAATGATCTTGGATGTTCCAAATCCAAAATTAATGCAATCTTGTCTGGATCGACCAAATTTCCTTGTTTGCATACTACATTTCCTAGTAGAATTCCAAACGATGCACAAAATATACACTTCTTTAAGTTCACTGAAATATGACAATGTCTTCACCTATCTAACATGAGTTGAAGAACTTCTATATAATATTGTAGTAGACTAAACACCGCCCAATCATCCAAGTAAAATTCCAGGAATATATGGATGAACTCATTGAATGCGGCCACTACTACCGTAGAGAACACAGAAGGGGAATTATTCAATCCAAATGGCATAACCATATATGGATAACTTCCCCACTCCATCGAAAAATGGGTCTTGTGTCTATCCTCCTGTGTGATTCTTATCTGATGGTACCTAGAGAATCCATCTGTAAAATAATAACTTCTTGACGTGATATGTTTTATAGTACTTCGTCTATGAATGGTGTTGGGAAAGGATCATGTAAGCATATGTCATTCAGTTTACTTATATTTAAGAATATCCTTATTACTCTTGTCTTCTTGTCTTGCACCACCATTGGGATAATCAACTCGGATTCTTCTACTGGTTCAATGATTCTCGCATCCAACATCCTATCTCTTTCATCTTTCACCTTCTCCTTGTACCTCAAATTTAACCTGTAAGGTCTCTATCATATTGGCTTAGATTCAGGTTTTAGTGAGAGCTTCATCTCACCCAGTTCTCCTTCTATCCCCTCCATCTCTGAAAATATTGTTGGGAATAAGTCCTAATATTCCCACAATAAGTTTGCAACCTTCTCAATTGGCTTGTCGTTCCAATAATCTCTTATATGTGCAAACTTGTGATTCCCTGTCGTCCCAATATTTACCTTCTACATCTTTATAGGTTGTTTGTATGCTGTGGATGCAAGATATTCCCTTCTACTACTTGTGCTCCTTTTGTCTCAGGTATTTGTACATCCCTAGGATCCTCTTCCTCATTTTCTTCCTTCGCCACGTTATATCACTCCAATAGCTCATGGACAATCATCTTCACTTTATGCACACTGCATATTGGTACTGCTTCCATCATCTCTACCTTCAAGAAGATATTCATTCAAATATCCTGTAGTGTTTCATATATATAGATGGATACTCATGTTCAAATGTGAATGTAATTTCAAATCTCCAGGCCAACTCTTCCCATATTCCTGTCTCCCTGTGCATCTCCAATTGTAAATACTAATTCTTTGGGATTGTGTCCAAAGTGTGTATGAATATATGCTTCCACTCTATTTCGGATACTAAGTGCCATAAATCCATACTTTTTTCCATGTGACTCGTTGGGTAACTCTTTCCTGTGTACACTAGTAGAATTTGGCAAATAAATGACTATGTGACTAAAATGTTTAGTCACGACATAAAAAATGACTAAATTCTACTATTTTTTATTAACACAGTTACAAATGACTAAATATATGACTAATTTCATTGTCAGGAAAAAAAAACACATCTAAATAATTAGTCACACAAATAACAATGACTAAATAAATGACTAATTTTATTGTTGGGTAAACACAACTAAATAAATATTAGTCACACAATATAATTTGTAAACTTTATAAACACTATAGCTATGTGGATGAATTAAAGTATATTAATTATCAATGCTTATGAAAAATATATAATATTTCGTAATATTATAATATTTTATAATATTATAATATTACAATATTGTTTTTATAATAATTCTTGCTATCATTTCACTCATTTCACGACATATATGACAAATGTTGACAACTAATTTATTCAAACTACTCTTTGAAGAGGTGGGAGAACAGGGTTATACTGATCACATTTATAATATGAAGAGGGCACAAAAGGTGGGATAATACGGTGCTCTTCATAATTTGACGAGGGCACAAAGAATGTGGGAGAATATGATGCACTTCACATAATTTTACAACTAGTCCATGGGTGCACCGGGCATGGGTGCAATGGTAAATATTCAACGGGGAATAAGGAAGTGTGTTTTTCATTTCAAGTAATAAACATTTAGTCCATGGGTGCAGAGGGAGTGGGTGCAGTGGTAAGTATTCGATGGGGCATAGGGAGGTTTATTTGGGGTTTTTGTCCTTACCAATATTGCGGAGAGGGAGTGGGTGAAATGTTAAATATTTGACAGGGCAGAGGGAGGTGTAATTGGGGTTTTTGGCTTGACCAATATTGGAGCCCATGAGAAGTATTGGAGTCGGTGAGGTCTAAATTGGACCCGTAGCCGACTAGAGGAGAGGGATTTTAGTTAATTGGACCATTGGAGCTCAGAGTCGACCATAGGAGAGGGGTTTTGGTTAATTGGACCATTGGAGCTCAGAGTCAGACATAGGAGAGGGGTTTTAGTTAATTCGAGAATTGGAGGTTGTATAGGTATATAAGCAACTTCCATGGTGGATAAAAATGATGTGAAGAGGACATGGAGACTTCTTAGAAGGTGAATTAAGAATTTTAATTTGTAGGGGCCTTCTTTAATGATGTCACATGTAAATAGATTTTTGTTTGTAAACCCTAGATGTCTGTTTTTATATTCTATTTTTGTATTGGGATCTATTCCTTTCTGGATATTTACATTTGAAAACACTAGTTATTTATGTGGATGATGAATTTTCTTTGACAAATCTACTATTACTATATCTTCCACATATGTCAATTGAAAACTACCATCACTTTGCACCTCGTTAGAAATTGACCAGCTTGTTTTCATGGCGTGGGTGATTCGGTGCTTGTGAGGGTAATTATGGTGGTTTTGATTTCCAGTTCTTAGGTGAGGTGAGGTTTTTTTTTGTGAGAGGTGAGGGGATAAAGGATAAAGGTGAATGGACTAAGTTGAAAGTATAAAGGTGAAATGCTTATGTTGAAAGGTGAATGGAAGAATTATGGTTAATGGTGAAAGAATCTCTCAAGCCCCTACCCTTGAGAGAGCCTTTCACCATTATGTATTCCTTTGAAGGCCTCACCCTAGTAGCCAACATGATTACTAGAAAGCCTTGACATCCTGTCTTTTGTTCAATGTTGAGACTCTTAAATTTCTAACATATTTCTTGTACTTTCACCTTATTTATATCTTCTATTGGTTAAACATTCAATTTTTTGATAGACACTTAGTTCTTTCTCTCTCTTCTTTCAATATTGATTAGGTTATTGTTTTTTCACTCCCACTTTTTGTGCCTACATTGCATGTATTTTATATGGAGAGTAAGGAATAATTTAATATTCGAGGGAGGGATGATCAGTCCATTCCATGTCTTCCATAGGATTATGTATTCCTTTGAAGGCCTCACCCTTAGTAGCCAACATGAGCACTAGATAGCCTTGACATCCTCTCTTTTCTTCAATGTTGAGATTCTTAAATTTCTATCATGTTTCTTATGCTTTCACATTAATTATATCTTCTCTTAAACATTGAATTTTTTGATATTAGACACTTAGTTATTTCTCTCTCTTCTTTCAATATCGATCAGGGAGTTGCTTTTGCACTCTCACTTTTTGTGCCTACATTGAATGTATTTATTTATTCTCATTGACCTACTTTTATGGTCATTCATTGGGCATTACTAAAATGATCTTAACTTACCTTATCTTATGAAGACTCAAATTGACATCAGTGATTCCAAAGAACTATTGCAACACATTTGAGCTTAATGTTTCTAAATGACTATTGCAACACTTGTAAGGAGAAGACATGTCACAAGCTATTTTCAGATGGTATTGTATGAATGTATCATTATATGATGTGTGTATTGACCTATTTAAATTTCAAATTGTATGATTGGATGATGCATTGTCTTCATTTGTTATTAGTCATAATTCATTATTAATAAAATTACAAATTTTTTTATGTTTTT
Source organism: Picea mariana (assembly GCA_032191745.1). Lineage (NCBI taxonomy): Eukaryota > Viridiplantae > Streptophyta > Pinopsida > Pinales > Pinaceae > Picea > Picea mariana. The sequence goes on along the minus strand of JASDQU010370439.1, from coordinate 112,839 downwards.
TTATATATCTTATTTATATGTGAGATAACAGAAATTCCCTATGTTCTCTACCCTAAAGTACTTTGAAATTTGATGAATGAATCTAGTGATTCTCAAAAACTGTGTCCACATCTTCCTTTCCTTGAATCTTTATGAATATGAGACACACACACAAATAGGTTTACAATGCATCATTGGAAATGTGAAAATAGTTGTAACCCTCAAGAGCAATGAAATAAAGGCCTTAATGGGTATGTAATATCATTTCAAAAAGTTTATAATTACATGAGACTAAAATTTTACATGAAAGGAGAAAATATGCACTTGGGTCTTAAATCCCATTAAAAAGGTATCCCACATAAGGATCCCAATACTAAAGCAAGTTCTTCTAAGCAGTTTAGTAAGTCCAAATTGATTGATCTTTTTGCCTCTGTAATGAACCTTGAATTTATGGCCTCAACAATTTCTTGTTGCATATTATTGTTCCCATTTTGATCGACATGACATATAATATGGTTTCCAATTCCAATATTTAATGCCACAAAAAACAAATATTGCCTATTCTACATAAAATAGTTGACAAGTCCAATTCAATTATGAGGTTTTAGTTTATAATTGATTTCTAAATATATTTTATCCTAAGATGAATTTCTAAGTTAATATTAAGTACTAATATATATTAGTGATTAAGATAACTTGCAATACATAGATTCCATAGCTACCCAAAAGTCTTATGAATGAAAAAAATTAAAACAAGCTTGCATTTAACAACAACCGTTTTGTGCATGCAAGGATGGTAACAAATTTCATTTGGTTTACTAAGTTGATATAAATTTTAAACGATTCACACTGTAGTATTTTATTTTGATGAAGATTAGTTCAAATGGTATTGTTTCATATTTCTATTCATGTTCCCATATTTCTCCTAGTGGGGGAGGCAGAATGAAAATCCCCCAAGCCCTTCTAAATTCAACTGTCATTGGTCTAAGGATATCAAATTTATGGATTTGTGTGATAGTGAATGGAAACATATGGACGATCAGTTGGAGGATTCTATTACATTTTAGTTTAGTGACAATTTTGAAATTGTAAAAATGAAATTTGTTGAGTGGGCCAAATCCAAACTCAAAGATCCATGAGAGTAGACATGGATACTGGAAGAAGAAATTTCTAAGATTTTCAAACCTAACATGAATGGAATTTTAAGTGAATAAGAGATAAGTAACTTAAATCTTTTGGAGCCATGAAAAAAATAGTTTCTTGACTAGGAAGAATCAAAATGGAGGAAAACAACTAGAGCAGCTTGGGTAGCACGGGGAGATGATAACACCTGTTTTTTTCACAACTATGCAAAGATGATGAAAATATCAAATACCATTTGGAGTCTTAAGAATGAGGTGGGAGGGAAATATCATAGGTTTTTTGAGATGATTGATGTGAAAAAAATGCATTTCAATAACATTTTTAAGGAACCTCATAGAGAAAATATTGTTGACATAATTTAAATGACAATATTTTCCTAGTTTTGTAAATCAAGATAATATTCCACATCTATCAATTGAAAACTACTTTCACTCTACACCACGTTATAAATTTACTAGCTTGTTTTTGTGGGGTGGGTGATTCAATTCTTGTGAGGGTAAGTCTCGTGGTTCTGATTTCCAGTTCTTAGGTAAGGTGAGGTGTTGTTTTATGAGAGGTTAGGGGATAAAGGATACAGGAGAATGGATTAAGTTGAAAGTATAAAGGTGGAATTATTGTATTGAAAGGTGAATGGAAGGATTCTGGTTAATGGTGAAATACTCTCTCAAGCCCCTACTAGAATGTCTCTATCTCCTCCCTGAAGACTAGCTCTCACTGGTATATTGACTAATTCAACTCCTAAAACTTCCAGTTGATCATGGGTTGGTTGAGGACTAATCCTTCATCCCCTTCAACTCTTATTCCAACTCCAAATCTCTTGGTTGACTATGCCACTAAAAATTTCCTATATATATTTCATATGCTACTAAACCAATATTTTCAAATACATGGAACTCATAATTAACTTTCTATGAGTCAAGGTTAGCAAATAAATTAGGGTACAATGTATAAAAAAATTCATAGTTTGGGTAATCAAAAATTTCCTTAGCATATGAATCACTTTCTTTCTTAGGTATTGCAATATGTTCCATGATAGTACCTCCAATAAACATACTCTTGTTATTACATAAATCGAAACTCTAAGTGTCCATGAAAACTAGTGGTACATTCTCAGTTATTGCACAAGATGATTGATCAAGAGCCATATTCTTAGTATATCAATACACTATCAATTTAGATAAATTAGTGAATCAAAATGACTAAATATACTACTATTTGATGACAATAACTGATACAAATGGCTAAATTTAATACTTGTTGATGACAATAAATGACTACCACAAATAAATAAATGGCCAGTTAATGAAATTCAATGAATATAACAATGACTAAATATACTACCAATGGATGGAAATTAGAGAACAAAAATGATTAAATATACTACTAGTTGACGGAAAATTTTGATTACAATGACTAAATATACTACCCGTTGATGGAAAATGATGATTACAATGACTACATATACTACCCATTGACATAAATAAATGATACAAATGACTAAATTTACTAGTTGACAACAATAATGGACTACCATGACCAAATAAATGACCAGTGAACAACAATTAATGACTAAAACAATGACTAAAGTTACCTCCAAAAAAATCAACCAAAACAACCAATAAATCAATAAAATTGTTTAGTGATATATTTGGTCATGTTATATATGTCCAAAAATATACTACTAGTAGTCATGTGACTAAACTTAGTCATTTATATGCAATTTTTAGTCAATTTTTTAGTCATAAATTTGTCTTTTTCTACCAGTGGTACTTTTGCACAATTTTTTCTTCCTCGGAGCGAAAGTGTATATGCATTAGTCTATTTCACTGTGACCAGTTTTTCATTCCCTCTCTATGTGCATCCCACCATCTAGATGGAGTCATCTTTAAGATGACACCCAATGCCAACATCCTTTGCAATCAGGGTACATGTAACTCAAATGATTTTATAAACATGCCTATCTTAGTTAGTCCATCGTACCTAGGTGCGTCACATAACTATGTTTCAATCTAGCGCAAGGATAGGTTTATACATGCACAACGTCTAGTTGAAACTCCATGCACCCTTTGCTGTCAATTCTCTAGATCGACTTCTAAATCTAATGCGCACAAACTGATACTTCTCCAACTCAGTGCACCATCTATTATTGGGTTGAAATAATCCTCCATACATGCAGTCAGATTGTATAAGTTGTCAATGTAATTGCCTCTTGTTGGCTTTGTGTATCTATTTCCTTCTGATGGGTACAATGATGTAGTAACTTTCAGATCCCCAACCTTGAATATCATCTCCCTCCTTTTCAAGTTAATGATGGCTTGGTTATAAAAATGCCATTCCAATCCCATCAGTGTTGGATATGGTTGAATTTTATCTATGATATCAATAACTTCAAAGTATTCCATCCTGCGCAACCCATCTATGTTCATAGGCACTCCTGTCAATCAACCAATCAGGACTATCTTTTGCTGATTCACGAGCCTTAACTGAACATGGGACCATACTAGCTCGAGTTCCTCCATCATATCCCATTTATTATTAGGTAGCACATTCACATCAAAGCCTAAGTCCAAGATAACATTATCCACATCATACTCTCCAATCTATGCTTTGAACCTGAATTCTTCATTGGTTCTCTTCATGTGTAGTACCTAGTTTACCATTCTTTGTGCAATAGGGGCTTCTCTTCCTTTTGTGCAATGATCATTCATGTCATATAATGTACTTATCTCAGTTCCATCTTTCATTAGTTTTACACAACTCCTTAGGAAATATTTTATTGCACTTGCCTTTGAAATTGGCTTCTTTGGCACCACACAATCTTTTGTACGAGGAAACAATGATGTTGATGATCCCCCATGTTGTTCAAGAATTTATTTTCTTTCACCCCGGTATGTATCTTTCTCTTGCTATGGATCGAATGTTGGTATAGGTCCTGCTGACTTCCTTACCCACTACTCATTCTTATTTCCTTAATTCATTATATCAGTCCTTGTTCTAGCTCCTCCTCGCGTAACGACTACTACTATTGGTCCTTCATTGCGTCATTCGGCTAATATCATATGAACATTATGATTATGATTATGGCTTTGGTTTCCTCTAGCCTTCTAGCTCACAACTAGTTGGGGACAGTCTTTTGTCGAGTGATACAGTGATCTGCAATATGTGCACGTCGTATGCAAATTCTGAAAATCATGGGCCAAGTGTCCAGGATGATTACAATTATAACAGATAATCGACCCTCATACTCCTCTACCAAGATTTCCTCTACCTTGGCCTATACCAAAGCTTCCTATGTTCCCCTGATTGAAACCTTTCTAATTGTTATACTGCGCACCACCCCTATATGCGACGAAATTCTCTTATTATATCATGTACATATCTTATGTGCACTCCCTTAGTAGGTCGAATGTGTGACAATCCTTCTCTTCATGTCCTACCAACTTGTGAAAATTGCAAAAACAAATATTTGGTGTACTTTGATGCTTCAGTAGTAATGGACACTTAGTTGGGTGGTGGCCCCATTTCTTACATATCTTGCAGTATCCCCCTGGTAGTGGATTTGGTGCTCTAGCTGCCAAATACTATGTAAATGATGGGCATTAGTCCTTGTGATGGTCTCCATCCTGCACTTGGTACCAAAAACTTCTTCCCGTTTCTCCTTCCCTTTCGTAAGCTCAATTAGATAAATTTTTAATGCAACCAACTATGTCTAAACTTTTTCCATTCCTCTGATATCTTTTGTCGGAGATGCCTCTAGTTTCATTACAATTTCCAAAGCTTCAGGATACAATGCAACCTTCTATTGAATTACTGGTATGTGAATGTGTTGTAGAAGTCCTGCAAAAAACCACTCTTAATGTTGTTGTTCTGAAATTTGGAAAGTCAATCTCCTGATCACATCCTTAAATCGTTGATCAAAATCCCATACAAACTCTGCTTGTACATGTTTGATCTCTTTTAGTTCAACGATGTACTGCAACTCTAACTTTGGATTTTTGAAGTCCTTTAGTAGTGCTTGCTTTATTTCTGCTAACATCCTAGCCTTTCTAGTAGGTGTAATACTTTGTAACTTCATATACCATACTAGAGCACGACCTTTAAATTTTTTCTCTAACTAAAAAATATTCACAGCCTCATCCTGTATGTTCTTAGTGAACCAAACTATTTCGTAGACAAACAAGTATTTTTCTCGATTCCTTTGACCCCACTCCCTTGAATTTAGGAAGTCTAAGAGTATTATCTACTCCTTCCATGTTGGTTTATGTAGTCCCTCATCTTGGTGATGATGGTGGACTATGATTCTGACTTTGAATCTGTGCACTACTCCCATTATTATAATTGCTACTACTTTATCCTCCTTGACTAGCTACGATGGATTTTGAAAAGTCTTCAAATGTTATCTCTGATTGTGGTGATGCACATGGGGTCGTGGATTTAACACATGATCATGTCTATGTAGGACTTAGCAGCTCTTATATTAGTGTGCTGTACTAAAAATCCTCTTTTTATCCTCCTATATATGATATCTCCATGATTTGGACTAGTGCGCAAGTTTCTCTTTCCTTTGGCTCAATGTGTGGCTCTTCTCCCCCAACCCCAGTCCTTTTACTCTTGTACCTCATTCCTCCATGCAACTCTCCAAAATCATACTCTTCCTATGGTATATTTCCTTCTTGCATCCTCAGTCCCTTTCTTCCTTTTTCATTGCTTCCTTCATTCTCTTAGACAATCCTCCTTTCATCCTCTAACTCCCCCTATGTGAAAAAATCCCTTTTAGCCATCAAAATTCATTATCATCATGTGCTTTTCACATAACAACATTTTTATCCATGTACTTAACGATTTCAAGAACCTTTCACATGGACCTTTGAAAGAGTGTCTTTCTGCAAAACTGTATGATTGAATGTTGTCTACTGCAAATTCTGTAACATAACCACATAGTACACTATCCAACCAAAAATCAATTGCTCGAGTAGTTGGGTTACTTACCGAATTCAACCGTCTTACCAATTCGGGAGTCCAATTCCTCGGCATTGCAACACTCAACCTTGCCATTTTTTCTACTAACCTTTATAGCCACTCGATCAGAATTTTTGGAAATTTGCCAAAGAAAATTTCATGCAGATCCATGTACACATACCTTTGCATCCATTTATTTTCACTCATTCGAGGGTTCATTTTCTCTTGTCGTTCAAATTTCCGTTCTTTTCGTTATAACCAATATGTGATCTCCTTATTAGTCGGCCTCCAAAACATTCTCTTAATCACAATTTCATGTTCCCGACAACGAAAACATTTGTTGGCTTACTTTTTGTGTGTGCAGGATGTAAGACATAAGGTTCGGTTTACCTATGACCAACAAACCCTATAGACACCAAACCTTTAAGCATCACCTACTTGTGCAAATGAAGTCTCACCTGAGGTATCTATTGGGACTATAATAATCGTGCTTCTGCAGTAGTAAGGGAAAGGGAGATCGATGACCAATTCATTCTTCCTTCTTATATCTAAGCATGTGATTAAACTCTAGTTAGTATTACTTTCTTGTGATTCAGATTCCCCTGCTTAACATGTTTCTGATTATTAGAGATATTCTTTACAGTCACGGTCATGAATATTACACCATAATTAATCCATAAACTAAGTCTATTCTACAAAGCATAGCAACATAATTCATAAGAACACATAGAATATTAGATACCACTAGACTCAATATCATCTCTAAACTCTCTATTTATTCATCTTTCTCCTTGCCAACCAACTATTACATTCATGACTATGGCATAATATTTCATCACCCTAATATCCCAACCCATTACATATTTCTACCTCAAAATATAGGGCTTAAAACCCTAGGATATTTATCCCAAAAATATCCCATTACGATGCATGGCCAACTCAATTAACTGGTTGTTCGACTACNTCTATTCGTATGTATGTGCGTTTCTTCCTCCCCCGCACTTTCCTCCTTCTATGCACTATCTTGTGGAATGTGTCTTAGTTGCGCGCTAATTTGCTTCCTCTACACACTTTCCTTATACTTAAGTTTTTCTCCCAATATTGTATCCAAAAATATCTTTCCAACAATATTATTACTCTACTATGGTCGCTTTCACCCCCCCATTACACCCTAGGGAGGATCCCAACATTCCATCCCCCTTAGAAAAGAATTGGAAAATAATATAATAAAAAATATAAAAAATTCTTAATCTTGAGAATTAAACCCTTGTGTTTAGAAATATCAAACATACACACCATAAAAAGAATAATTTAGAGAAAACCCTTGAGGTAGGGTAACACCATGAATTATTCCTTGTCGAAGGAATCCACTTCTCTCCACTTCCCTCTTCGAGGGGGAAATATCCTAATAAGTTGAGCTCCAAATATAATGAATTGGACACACACATAATTCATAAGGAGGAATCCATCCTTATTTATAACTAGCAAAAGAACTCTAACCATAAAAACCTTCTAACTACCTAATGGAACTTCTTTAATGAAGCCCCATTACATGTATTCCATACTAACTACCATAATGGACCTTATTTAATAATAATAAGCATAGTGTACCTAGCACAGATTATATTGAATGGTCTCTGCTATTGTTACTCTACTATGGTCCCTTCGTCCCCCATTACACCCCTAGGGAAGATCCCAACATTATAATGTAAAAATATTATAAAACGTTTTTCACACTTTGATGCTCAAATTGTAGTGCATCCTCTACTACTTTAAATCCCTTCGAGACTAATATACTATATTTACGAGATCCCAATTTATCAAGCCTCATGGGAATTACAGTTGGAGAAAGCATTTTTTGAAGTAAGCAGAGTAAGCAAGGTAGCATGGAGCAAAGGAAACAATGCTCGATAGAAAATAAGGACGAATGATGCAACAAAGGGAAAAGGAAGCAACACACAACAAGATTTGCGGAAATATGACACATATGTGGAAAAACCTATCTATGTTAGGGTTAGGGATTTTGAGTCATAATGTAAGGGTTTTAACCCATTTTGTAGTATAAGTAGAAGAGGTATAAGGTATATTGAGGTATCCATTTTAGCATATCTTGGCATGAGCAAAGTACTTTGAGCATCTTCTTGAGTCTGAAGTTTTGTATTGTTGGGAGCTGTGGATCTTAGAGGGAGTCAATGTTGAGATGTAACTGAGGGTTGAGTCACAAGTTGTGGAGCTTGGTGTGGTACTGGTCAACCTCATCATTCTTAAACAATACGATGTAATGCATGCAACGCTATTTTTATGAAGACAAATAAAGAAGAAGAAGGTCTTTGTGGATGTTACCCCAGAGGGGGTGAACCACGGTAAAACAATGTGTTGCAATGTGTCTGAATGATTTAGTTATTTCTGCAATAAAGGTTAAATGGTTAGATGAATGGATGGTTTTAATTACAATGCACACTAGAATATGTATGAACAATGGATATTATGAATGAATGAAATGATATATCTGATGAATGGTATGATAAAATGCATGACTAAGTAGAAAAGTAATAGAATAACATCTCCAATCCCTTTCATGAGTGTAGACATATTCTTCCTGGAGACACCCATAAACCATATCGGGTGAGACTATGTGGTGTAGTCTTCTGGTTTACCAGAAAGGCCGATGGTGAAAAGGGTTTTGTTGGAGAACTAAGGTAGAACCTGGGTAAGCCCATACATCCAACAAATGGTTTTTTTGTCGGATGGAACTCATAAGGACAACCTGGAAGGGGTTTGGTTAAGAAGATGCAGTGGTAGAAAGGGATTTTCATGCCATGGAATCCTATGAAGCAAGAGATTGAAAGATGGTTAGAGACAAAGAAGTTGGAGTTCATGCAGAAGGATAATAAAAGTTCCAGGTATACACCATGCCAATACCTATAAATGTATGTGTTTACTAATTTGCATGAAGCATATTTCTATTATTTTCCAGAGTTACTACAAGAGTGGATATTGAGGCTGAAAGATACCCATCTGACTAATCAGATCATGCCAATAGAGTGGATTGTTAAAAATATTGCGCGATTGGAAAGGGTTAATAATAAATTCACGTCCATAGTATATTTCTGGCTAGACAATATTACTGTGGGGTTTATCACTGAGTTTGCAGTAGATACAATGAATTAATATACTGCTACATAATGGGATTTATTGAAGGGACCCAGAGGGAGGTACATTATATCTCTTTACACATCGATCAAGATCTTATTACATGATAAAGGCATGATGAACATCAAATCAGAAAACTAGATCACTCTGCGTGCATGGGGGAGTTGGGGGAATCACTAAGGAATATCCGAGAAATGGAGAAGGCTATGGAGAGTATCCAAAGGAAGGAAGCGACGGACCCCATCATGATGGATGATGAAAAAAAAAGGGAAATCATAAGGAACACAGGCGTGATGCGCAATAGAGGACCCTACTAGTATAGGATGAATAACAAGAAGAGGGAAGTAATCGAGCAAGAGGACTTGGACAACGATGAGGAAGAGGTAGAGGATCTCCACACCACAGGGAAGATTGAGGATATATTTTGCACCACATATGAGAGGAAAAAGACAGGTGATGCGTCCAGTGTAGAAGAAGACTTGCCATTCCAAATCCAAATTAGTGTGGAACCCACAACCCCATGTGCGACTAAGACAATTGAAGAAGAATCGGTTAACCAACAAGTGATTAGTGGTAGAAGAAGTTTTATAGGACGTGATTCCAGTAGAAAAAGTGCAAGTTTAGAAAGTATAATTCAAGTATCTACACCGTGTGGAGGTGTTAATTCAACAAATTTCACAATGGTAGGATAAGATCCAACTATTAGGTTACTAGAGTTCTGAGGGGGCAGGTCAGATGATCTAGAAAGAATTTGTTTATCTGTGAGAAGCTATGGGAAGACAATCATATTACAGATGAGGATACAAAGGTTGCACGGTTTACAATCACAATTAAAGACCACACATTAGACTAGTACATGGTTCTCCTAACAAATAATCCAATGGGAACGCCTTCAACTATAGCAGAGGTGAAGAGGTAGTTAATAAATGAATTTCATAAACCAAGTTCAGAAGACTAGTTTATGAATGAAATGATAGATATCAAGAACAAACCAGGGGAATCCCTTTGGGAAGTGGACCAAAAGTTCAAGAGTATAAACGGTAAGTTAAATTACACTATTAATGATACACAACATAGACATTAGTTTCTTAATTATATGTTTCCACACTTGAAGTATCGTTTGAGACAACGAAAATTCCAGAGCCCGATTGAGGCTCTGCAAGCAACATTATAGTTAGAAGAAAACCAGTACAATAATATAGATCCATCTGTGGAACAACTAAAACAAGATCTGAATAAATTAACATTCTAGTTGAACCAGAATAAAGGAAAGGAGAAAAGAGAAGATGTCCGGTGTACAATGTGCATGATAGAATTCCATCACAAGAATGAGTGTCCATTATTTGCGCAATATATTGGAGGGGGTATGCCAAACCATTTATATTTAGGAGGACCATCATGTGAGATTTGAAAAACACATCGACATGATCCCTATCAATCCCCCCTAGTCCAGAAATATCAGAGAGTACCGAAGAGCACATTTTGTAATTTTTTCAAGTTAGTTGGACACGAA
>JASDQU010370439.1:88511-100167 GCA_032191745.1 Picea mariana | reverse complement strand
CAATACAATTGTATAATATGCAGGGTAGATGTTGGTAACTAGCTCCTGATGTGGGACATTGATGTTCTCTATATAAGGTGGAGTAGAGTCATCAAATAAAATATGGAAGTGGTTGTCATCCCAGAAATGATAACTATCCATATACCAATCATCGCAATCGGCCTCAAAATCATACCAAGCATATATTTCTTGATTATATTCATCCATGAGGTCCGCCATAAGAAATATCTCCTTCATGTTATCCAATGAATCTTGAATACTACGAAAACTATCATTGAAGCCATCCAACATGTCATTCAATGTGTCAAACAATTGGGCTTTGAATGCTTTAGTAATCTGTAGAATTTCTTTGAGGGTTTGAGAAGAAATAGCCATCTAAGAACCCTGTGAAAATTTATGAACTCTGCATTCTGCCGCCGTCACAAAAAAAAAACCAAAAAAATAGAACAATAAATTACTGTAGAAAATTGTGGCATTTTCCGGAAAAACCCTGAAAAGTTGTTGAATTTAAAATGCTCATAACTTCACTTCCCGGACTCTGTTTCGGATGATTAGTTTTTTGAAATTGGGTAAAATTGTGAGAGGAACTCATATATGTAATTTTTTTGGTCAAATTTGGCCTCCATATGCTACATAAATAAAAACAAATCGCTCTGCCATCCACGGAAAAAACCCTGAAAAATTGCAGATTTGAAAGCTTCAATATCTTGACTTCCCAGACTCTATTTTAGATGATTTTATTTTTCAACTTGGGTTTTTTTATGAGAGGAACTCAGATCTACAACCTGTTTCAACAAATTTTTCATATAAATATACCGAAAATGTTTGGAATGTCGCGGCCCTCTTTTTTCTTCTCCGTAAAAAAAAATCTGCAAAAATAAAAAATATTTGCCCACAATGTCTGGCAAGGAAAGTTCTCTGATACCACTTGTTAAGAACCTGAATAGATTTGAAAATATAATCACCACAAATATTGATTACACAATAGATCCACAAAGAAAGATAGAAGAGCCCACACTTTATTATTACCAAACCCTTGAGGTAGGGAAACACCATACAATGGATCCTATTATGGAAGATATCCTCTCTTGTTCAGTTGCCTCTTCGAGGGGGCATCCTCCTATTGAGATACCTCTCCCAATACAATATTTCTCTTCATATTCCATTACATTGCTTGAACCCCTTTATATAGTGCTACCATCACCTAAGAACATTCTAGAGGAGGAATCTTCTAGAAGTCCTCTTACATTTATTATATCTAACTACCATAGTGGGCCTTATTTAATAATATAGTTAACCTAGTCCACCTTACATTGAATGGCCTCCACTATTATCACTATGGGCCCTCTGACCACCACCCCCCCCCCACTACCTTTCTAGCTACCTTACAGGATATCATACTAGACTTAGGATCTGAAGTCAATGTTCTACCAAAGAAGATATGGGAAGCTATGTGATAACCTCAACTGGGGTATTCACCTATTCAGTTGAAGTTTAAAAATCAACACAAAGTGGTCGCAATTGGTAGATTGAAAGGGATTCTAGTATATTTATATAGTGTGCGCACCATGGAAAAAATTGAAGTCATTGACATAGTAGACAATACTTTTCCGTATCTAGCATTGTTATGTCTGGATTGGTATTTTCATAACTAGGATATTATCAATCTGAATACAAGAAAGATTATCTTTGATTTAGGGGAATACAAGGTTATTGCACCATTGGATCCCTCAGAAGGAGGAAGGTAGGTGGAACCTATGAGAGATAATATTCTTACAGAAGATGTGAATCATCTATACATAACAACCAACTGTAGATGGAATGCTCAGTCGGAGGAGTATTAGTTCTTGTTCTTCAGACTCTGACACAAGACTGGAAAAATGAAAACAACAATTACATGAATTATCTACCAGGAGATGTGCTTGAATGACATTCACGTTGAGATGGATTGGTTCATAAGTAAGATAACCTCCTACTTTTTATGGTTTGAATGACTTAGAAGAATTTTTAATGAATTTTTAGATAGAGCCTATGGAAAATTAGATATTACCAACATTAGTTATTTCTTTAAAAGCCACACCTGCAAGATGGTGGGGTATACAGAAGGAAAATATCCATAATCAGTTTCAGTGCAAAAGGCTATTGCGCATCAGATTTGATGCAAAGCAGGAGCATAGATATGAGGAGAAATATGAGGGATTTGAACAACCTCAAGAACATGTAGATAAGTGCATAGTTAAATGGAGATTAGTACCACCAGAAGAATGGCAACACCAATTCATTCCCACATTAGAAGGAATTCCAAAGAACTGGTCCAACGAACATGAACAACGCAAAGAAACTACTAACTGGGAAGAGATACATCATAATTTTATAGTTATTTCCTTTGAGCATGACAATCCAGAGATAGATACAACGTTGAAGGTGGTAAGAGATAGGATATTTTAAGAACCAGAATTTGAAATAATCCCATCATATCAGAAGCATGCTAGATAGACAGTTAAACAATTTCTACATTGGTATCATGTCACAGAAGAAGAAGATACAGTAGAAGATAATTTGTGCAATATACAGTTTCCAAAAGTGGAAGGTGAAAGGTAATTAGAAGTTCCCAAAACAGATTCAGAAGATTATGTTGCATCATTAAAAATCAATAAGGTAAACATTGGAATTGCAGAAAACCCAAAGATGGTTAGTATTGGAGATTATTAGGATAATCAGGAAGTAGAAAGGTGTTGATTAAGGTTGGTTGTCATTGATGTCAACCCTTGAGGAAATCCCCTCAACACAAAGGTTTGGGTAATGGACCCAAGATTGTTTCATGTAAAGATGACTCATTATTGTCTTGTCATGGTTGATAAGAAGAAATGATGAATGAACTCCAAAGTGGTCCCCTTATGGTGAAATCCCTCACGGGAAGACACTTTACAGAGTAATAGAACCCATGCTTAATTGTGGAATAATGAGATGAAGGAAAATGAATTTGTCAAGTAAAATATCCTAGATGGATAGTTCTTTTCATTCCATTTCCGATGTTATGTGGAATGTCACATAACTCCTCACGGTTAGAGAGTTATGGCCATGAGAAGTTGGAGACCCCAGGTTTGGGTAATGGACCCAAGTTTGTTTGATGGATAATAGTATGAGTTATGATATATTTTCAGATAATAATATTCTATATAGATAGTACATGTCATTCCATTTTTGGTGGTATGTGGAACGTCACATAACTCCTCACGGTTTGAGAGTTATGGCCTTACGAAGTTGGAGGACCCTCATATGTCATCTAGAAACCCCAAAAGGTCAAAGTAGGGATTTTAAAAGGTAAATAATAAAGTGAAGTAATGAGTGTATTATAATTCAAAGTGAATACAAAATAAATTATTTCGATAATAAATTTAATGGAGAAACTAGAAGTGGGTTAACCCTGAAATAAGGAAAGTGAGACCAAGTGACCTAGAAGATGTTTTTAAGGAAGCTACTTGGAGAGTATAAATAAGAGGCAAGGCTCTCTCATTTTAATAAAACTTGAGCATATTGAATACCTATAGGTGTCTGAGGTAACCAAAGGATATATAAGATGAAATTCTAAGGAAAGTGAAGAAAATAAGGCCGAAATGCAAGGAAGGATAAATTCTTTTGATGGTGCTTTCTAAGGTATGTTATTTACAGGTCATCTCACCATTTTCGCTATAGATTTTTTTCTATAATGATTCAGATCATGAAATTTCTATTCCATTGAGAAAACATATCAAAGTATCTATGGTAAAAAATTCAGCTTGTGGGTCTTTGTATTTTTGGAGTTACAGTCCATGGAAAATAGAGTTTGTGGCTAGTCCTCAAACTAGTCAAAAACAAGTGTTTCAGGTAAAAACATAATAACTTCTTCATAACCGATCCAAATTCAGTGAAACCAAATGTGTTGGTTAGGGTATAGTCTTTAGTATGATTTTTAATAGTTTCATATCATTTCAACAAATATTCAGTGGGGTCACGTTCTATAAGTTTGCTCTCTAGAATAAGCCATAATTCAACAAGGTATGACATTTTTTCTATAACTCATTTTCTGAGAGGTTCCAAATAGTGACACTTGGAGGAATTGCACAAAACACAATGAAGAAAATTGTGTGTCAGTTTCAGATCTTTATACATTATAGGTTCAACGTTATGATTACTTCAAGTTAGGGTTGTTGACTAATCCAAAACTAGGCATGTGAGACTAAAGAAAAGTTTGATGAAAATGCTAGTCTTTTGTTGTTAAAGTTAAGGAAGGTTTGAAGGAATTTGATCATATACACCAAGTCTATTACAGAGATACAAATTATATTTGGATGATGAAATTGATGAGGGCTTTTGGATGAGGTACATGTTGAGTACATGGTTGAGACAAGTAGTTGATGAGTTGGCACATACATGAGGTGTACAGTTGATGATGTTGGTACATATTGATGAGTCATAGTTGATGTGTAATTGAAACATGATGGGTACATACTTGGTACATGGTTGGATGCACTTGTTTATGGTACAGGTTGATTGGTACAGGTTGGTACATGGTTGGATGCACTTGTTTATGGTACAGGTTGATTGGTACAGGTTGGTACATGGTTGGATTCACTTGTTTAAGGTACAGGTTGATTACAAGTTATTTGGTACAGGTTGGTGCGTGGTTGATGCACTTGTTTATGGTACAAGTTGATTATAGGTTGAGGTACAAGTTGATGCATGGTTCATATTTATTGGTACAGGTTTACAATGATATATCTCACAATGACAGGTTGACAGTGGTTCCATCATTCTACTTCTACTTCAGAGTGCCAGGACGGGGCAAGGACAGGTGGTTGTATCCACCTTCCGGTTGTAGTCGGAGAACATAGGGGGTTGTAACCTTGTTTTGGTTGAAGCCAGAGAAATGGGGAGTTGGAGCTTCCCTCGGGTTGTAGCCTGAGAAACTAGGGGGTTGGAGCCTCCTTACAGTTGCAACTGGAAGACAAAGGAAGTTGGTGCTTCCAATGAATGTAATTCTACAAGACATATAAGAAAAAGAATTATGTAGTTTTCTCCCAATTTGGGTTTCCATGTAAAACACTGGTGTACTGTGTATGTGTGTGTTTGTTCATTTTTTCATTGCTTATTTACTCTGTAGTTATTGGATGATAATGATTCATTGATATAACACATGGATTATATGGTTAAAAAGGATTAAATTGCTCTATTACTGATTCACCCCCCCTCTCAGTAATCCAACAATTGGTATCAGAGTCGTTTCCTTAAGGAAACAGTTTAACCATTGGAAGGAGATCATGGATTATTATGAGAATGGAGTACCAATGTTTAATGGTCAGAATGGTTTTAAGTTTGAGATGTGGAGCATAAGGACGAAAGCATTTTTACATGCACATGGAGATTATATTTGGCTATCAATTGTTATAGGATACGATAGTTCAAAAAGGGCAAAGATTGCAATGAAGAAGGAATTGAGGAAGAATAACAAAATAGCAATGGATTTCATCTGGGAAGGATTACCTAATCTGGTAAGAGAAAAGGTTGGTAAATGTTCATCAACAAAAGAACTTTGGGATAAGTTACATGACATATATTCTTCACCCATCACAGATCCAGAAAATGTCAAAAAAGATGCAGATACAAATCAAGAAGAATTATGTTCACCATGTCAAGAAGATTCAGAAGATGAAGAGTACATAATCACCAGAGGTATGTTGTTTTGTGTTAATTGTGAAAAACGCGGACATCTTGAAATAGAATGCCATGAAGGAAATGAGACAGGAAAAATAATTGAAAAGGAAGACAATTATAAAGAAGAATTGATTAGTGCTTTAGATGAACTAAGAGAAGAAAACAATTCACTCAAGAAATAATTGACGAAACAAAAGGAAAGTTTTCACATTTTTGAAGAATCCCAACAGGTCATTGCGAACTTAAGAACTCGACTAGAAGAAGGCAGAAAGATCGAAGAAAATATTGAATATCAAAAGTAGTGTTTGGAAACCAACATAGCAACACAGAAGGAAGAAGCAGAAATGAGAGAGAAGATATTGATAGATCATCTTAAGGAAAGAAGTAATGATCTAAACCAGCTTGAGGCAGAGTTTGGTCAAGAAGAGAAAGGACTTGAAGAAGAAATAATCACATCAAAAATTCAGCTTGAAGAAGTGAAAATAATAGAAGAAGTCATGAAGTCTCAGATAATGAAGAAAGAAGAAGAGGTTGAGAAGCTTAAAGAAGAATTTGTCACATTGAGAAGTAAAATCAGCAAGCTCAACACAAATGTTGAAGAGATAGAAACATCCACATCAGTTATAGATAATGAAGAGAAGCACTCTAGTTTTCTAGAAAAGAAGAATGAAGAAAATAGAAAGAGTTATGCAGAAGTACTCAAAGGAAGGAATCGTGCTCAACCAGAATCTAATAAAACTATTAAAGATACATCTTCAAGGGGGCCATCCATGTTCAATACAAAAAGAAGCTTCGATCATGATCATGATCAGTCAAGACAAAAATTTAGAAGGACTATGCCACAAAGAAGATCATTCACTCCCAGGTATGAAAATTTATTTTATTGTCATTGTTTTTATTGTACTAACTTTGGACCTAAGGTTGTAGATTGTAGGGATTATAAATGAAATGTTCAAGCAAGAAGTGCCTATGTGGCCACATGTAACATTGAGTGTTACAAATGTCATAACTATGGACACATAGCCAGTGATTGTAGAAGCATAATCAATACTTCCATGAAAGAGAATACTGATATCATATATTAGAAAGTATGGATAAGAAAACAAGAAGAACAGGTGAACAAAGACCAAGTACCAAAGATCACAAGATTGGCAATAAAACGAGATGAAGAAAATTCTACAGAGAAAAAGAAAGATGTCAGATACAAAAAGGTTTTGAAAATAACTTAAATAAAGGAAGGGAAAGTAAATAAGGAACAGCCTTAAGAGATTGTACTTTCAAGCATTGCAGTGAAAGATGAATCCATAGGTAGAAAGAAAGAAGTCAGAGCTCAGAGAGATAATGAAACTACTCATGAAGATGATGATGAATATACCAATGAAGATGATGATGAATACATATTAGAGAAGGAATTATTCTGATCCATCCAGCTTAGAGACTCCCAAGTAATATGAATATTAGATAGGGGGAGTCTATGCAATAGCTGTGACATACCAAAGAAACATACTTCGAGTAGCTTGCAGAGTTTGAGAAGACAGATTCAGAGAAATTAGTTAGTAGAAGTACAGTTTGATAGTATAATGATAAATGGGTTAGAATTATGGACAGTTGTGCAAGTAGTGTCTTGGACAGTATGGATAGAAATGGATTCGTAAGAACACTTAGTAGGTTTGGATAGATATATGATAGTGGACGAGAGCATGGATTCATATATTGGTTCAGAGACAATGGAACATTGTCATAATGGATGATAATTACATAGGAAATGGCTCAAACAATGCGAATGGATTACAAATTGACCGATTGTTTTTTGGAAACATGCAGTGCATACAACAGTTCACATTCAAAACAGAGTAATGCTCAGAAACAACACTGACAAAACTCCCTACGAGCTATGGAAAGGAAGACCAACAAATGTGAAGCACTTCAGAGTTTTTGGAAGAAAATGCTACATCAAAAGAGAAGATGGCAGAATGGGAAAGTTTGACTCTCGTGTGGACAAAGGATTACTTTTTGGTTACTCAATTACAAGGAAAGCATACACGTATTACAATATGAGATTGAAAAGAATTGTGGAAAGCATCAACGTAACAATTAATGAAACATGCAGAATAAAATGAATCAATGGAACAACCTTTTGAAGAAGAAGCAGAAGATGAAAAAGAAGTAGAAGAGGAAGATGAATATGAAGTGATTCTGATAGAAAAAGAAGAGAAAGTTTAACAAGTATCTCCAAAGACACCTAGAAAACGAGTACATAAGAATCATTCTTCAGATGAGATTATTGGAAACAAAGATGTAGGAGTTGAGACTAGAAGAAACTTCCATTCACCAGAACAAACACACCTAGCACTCTTATCTACAATTGAACCAAACTGTTTTGAAAAAGTCAGGAAGGATGAATTTTGGAATAAGACCATGGATGAAGAATTGGATCAAATAGAGAAAAATGAAACTTGGGAATTGGTTCCAATACCAAAGAATAAGAATGTGATCAGCACAAAATGCGTTTTCAGGAATAAATTGAATGAAGATGGACAAGTTAAAAGGAACAAAGCTAGATTGGTATGTAAAGGATATGCACAGATTGAAGGAATCGACTTTGAAGAGACATTTGCCCCAGTTTCTAGAATGGAATAAATCTGTTTACTTTTAGCTTATGCATTCTCCAAAAATGTTAAAGTATATCAAATGGACGTAAAATCAACTTTTCTGAATGAGGAACTTGAATAAGAAGTATACATTGAACAACCAAAATGATTTCAGTTGTCAGAGAACACAAACTATGTATGTCAATTAAAGAAGGCCTTGTATGGTCTAAAACATGCTTCTAGAGCATGGTACTCCAGACTAGATCAGTATCTGCAGCAGGAAGGATTCAGAAAAGGAAGTGCAGACAACAACCTCTACATCAATGTAAGTCAAGGTAATATTTTATTAATTGAAGTTTATGTTGATATTATTTTTGGTACTGATGATGACAGGTTAAGCCAGAAATTTACAAAAGACATGCAGAATGAATTTGAAATGTCGTTACTTGGAGAACTATCCTTCTTTCTGGGAGTTCAGATACGTCAAAGAAACCAAGGAATTTTTATTTCTCAAACCAAGTATATCAAAGAAATGCTAAAGAAGTTCGGAATGGAACATTGCAAACCAGATATCACTCCCATGCAAACCAATTGTAAGTTGAGCAAAGACGATGATTTGAAGTCTATAGATCAGAGGCAATACAGGTCAATGATTGGCAACCTACTATATGTGACAACATCCAAACCAGATGTAATGCAAGCAGTTGGACAGGTGGCACAATTTCAAGCAACACCAAAGGAATCACATGTATTAGCAGTAAAGAGGATTTTTAGATATCTCAAAGGAACAAAAGAGTTTGGATTATGGTATCCAAAAGGAAAAGATCTATCACTTATTGCCTACACAGATGCAGATTGGGCAGGTTGTACTGATGACTGACAAAGCACTAGTGGATCAATGTTCTACTTAGGTGAGTGTTTGGTATCATGGCTAAGCAAGAAACAATCATCATTATATCTATCTACAACCGAGGTAGAGTATATTGTAGCAACATCATGTTGTACACAAGTTCTTTGGATGACACAAACTTTGACATATATACAGGTTGAGTATGATGATCCCATTCAAATATTGCGATAATACAAGTGCCATCAATATCTCAAAAAACCCGGTGATGCACTCCAAGACGAAACACATTCCAATCAAGTATCACTTTCTACAGGAACAGGTTGCAGAAAATAACATCAAAGTTGAGTACGTGGGCACAAAAGAACAAGTGGCAGACATCTTTACAAAACCACTTCCACAGGAAGCCTTTGAATATCTTCGCCAAAGATTTGGAGTTATTTCTCCTCCAAAATGAATGCTTTTTGAATGTTTTTTAATTTCTTATCTTATATGTCTTAGATGTACACGAGGGAGCACCATAAGAGGACAGTTCAGTCAAGGGGAGCAACCCCGGATGGAAAGATACCTTTTCCATTGATGACAAAGGGGGAGAGATTTATCAGATGCAGAGGACAAAGGAATGGTTCCAGGGGGAGAAAATTTATCAGATGCAGAGGACAAAGGTAAATTTATCAAATACAGAGGACAGAAGCATGGTTTTAGGGGGAGCATGAGTGATATGATGTCATTATTGCATTAGAGTGTTGCCATCAATGCCAAAGGGGGAGATTGTTTATTAAGGTTGGTTGTCATTGATGTCAACCCTTGAAGAAATCCCTGAAGCACAAAGATTTGGGTAATGGACCCAAGATTGTTTGATGTAAAGATGAATCATTATTGTCTTATCATGGTTGATATGAAGTAAAGATGAATGAACTCCAAAGTGGTCCCCTTATGGTGAAATCCCTCACGGGAAGACACTTTGTAGAGTAAGAGAACCCATGCTTAATTATGGAATAATGATATGAAGGACAATGAATTTTTCAAGTAAACTATCATGGATGGATAGTGATTGTCATTCCATTTCCAGTGGTATGTAGAACACCACATAAATCCTCACGGTTAGAGAGTTATGACCATGAGAAGTTGGAGACCCCAGGTTCGGGCAATGGACCCAAGTTTGTTTGATGGATAACGGTATGAGTTATGATATATTTTCAGATAATACTATTCTATATGTATGGTACATGTCATTCCATTTCTAGTGGTATGTGGAACGTCACATAACTCCTCACGGTTTGAGAGTTATGGCCTTACGAAGTTGGAGGACCCTCATATGTCATCTAGAAGCCCCAAAAGGTCAAAGTAGTCTAAGTGGNTGAATAAAAAATAAATTATTTCAATAATAAATTTAATGGATAAATTAGAAGTAGGTTAACCCTAAAATAAGGAATGTGGGGTCAAGTGACCTAGAAGATGTTTTTAAGGAAGCTACTTGGAGAGTATAAATAAGAGGCAAGGCTCTCTCATTTTAATAACACTTGAGAATATTGAATACCTATAGCTGTATGAGGTAACCAAAGGATATCTAAGCCAAAATTCTGAGGAAAGTGATGAAAAGAAGGCCGAAATGCAAGGAAGGATAAATTCTTTTGATGGTGCTTTCTAAGGTATGTTATTTACAGGTCATGTCACCATTTTCCCTATAGCTTATTTTCTATAATGATTTAGAAGGTGAAATTTCTATGCCATTGAAAAAAGATATCCAAGTATATGTGGTAAAAAATGCATCTTGTGGGTCGTTGTATTTTGGCAGTTACACTCCGTGGAAAATAGGGTTTGTGGCTAGTCCTGAAACTACTCAAAAACAGGTGTTTCAGGAAAAAACGTCATAACTTCTTCATAACAGATCCAAATTGAGTGAAAACAAAAGTGTTGGTTAGGGTACAGTTGTTCATATGCTGTGTAACAATTTTAGATCATTTCAACAAATATTCAGTGTGGGGAACGCTCTATAAGGTTTCTCTCTAGAATAAGACATAATTCAACAAGGTATGCCATTTTTGCTATAACTCCTTTTATGACAGGTTCCAAGTAGTGAAACTCGGAAGAATTGCACAAAAACAATGAAGAAAATTTTGTATCAGTTTTAGATCTTCATACATTACAGGTACAAAGTTATGATTACTTCATGTTAGGGTTGTTGACTAATCAAAAACTAGGCATGTGAGACTAAAGAAAAGCTTGATGAAAATGCTAGTCTCTTGTTGTTAAAGTTAAGGAAGGTTTGCATGAATGTGATCATATACACCAAGTCCATTAAAGAGATACAAATCATATTTGGATGGTGAAATTGATGAGGGCTTTTGGTTGAGGTTCATGTTGAGTACATGGTTGAGACAAGTAGTTGATGAGTTCGCACATACATGAGGTGTATAGTTGATGATGTTGGTACATATTGATGAGTCATAGTTGATGAGTAGTTGACACATGATTGGTACATACTTGGTACATGGTTGGATGCACTTGTTTATGGTACAGG
>JASDQU010370439.1:17029-47666 GCA_032191745.1 Picea mariana | reverse complement strand
TTCGTCAAATGGTTGGAGTATGAGAAGAGTCATCCACTTCAATATAACCATGAGATGATTCTCAGAGAACAAAAGGATCAAGAACCACATGAAGAATTTTGTTTACTTAACTTAAACTTGCAACAACTATTTGTAGTTAGTGATTCTTTCTAAATTAGGGGATTGACCCTTTAGCAAAGGTCAATAGTTTTGGGAAATACCCTCTTTTTGGGAATTGTAATGAACTATTTCTGAACAACTTAATTGAGAATTCATGTTTAGGACCAAAGACAAAATTTTGTTTTTCATCAAAGGCGTTACGTGATTGGATTAATGAGAAATTGCTTCCAACTTTATTTCAATAATTGATGCTGTAACGAGTAAGAGTTTCTTAATCTATTGATAAGTTATTTGTTTCAATATTTTTTGCAGTTCTTTTGTTCTTAATGATGGAAATCAAATCATTGTGTTAATGTGTAATTGATGTTTGAGATAAGGAAACTATTTTTCTTACCATCATTTTATTACATGCTTATTCTTCTTCTGATAATTTTATCTCAGTCAATGATGAAATACCAACAAGTTAACATATTAGTACTAGGCTTGTAATAGGTGTGAATATATTTTTCTACATGATTGAGCACAAGGGTTATCCCAAGATCAACCTTCTTCAGTAGTTAAGATTACCTTCTACTATTTGGTTTATAGCAGCACACATCTAATTTTATCAAACCCATCTAATAAAAGAAAAGACAAAAAGAGAACATTCAATCTAAAGCAGGAACTTTCATAGAAAGATATTTTGTCAATCACCAAGTAAAATCCATTGATAAATTAGCTATATTGAAATATATGGAGAACCATTCCACCATTAAACGCTGCAGAGTCTAATTGGGCCTCTAAGGTGGGTTTGGTTCCCACTGTTGAGTCAAAGGGATCTCATACCCCTCAACAAAATTGGTGCTAGAAGGAGGGATGATGAATGAATGGCTAACAACATTGCTAATATAATATCTTGCATAGTCTGTAGATTAAAAACAACCCACATGCATGGCTAGTCGGTCTCAAGACATCCCACATACAAAGACTACTCCTAAAATGAGTAACTCACCCCAGCACAAGGAAGAAAACATTTTCCCGGAAATACCTTATGATCTTCCTCATGAGGAATTGAACCAATTCAGAAGAATAACAAGAGATTACGCTCAACAAATTGGATCGTTTCCCTTAGCCCCATTACTTCCTCGTAGAAAACAAGTAAGTCGTCCAGTGGTCGATACCCCTGACCATTTTTTTTTTCACACAGTAGAAGACTTGATATATTTTTCCCTCAGTGAGATCTAAAAACCCCTTAACCATATCCCTGAAACACCAGCAGGTAACTACTCTGAACCAGATGATTTCAAATCTAATGAAGAAAGGTTTAACTTAGATCACTCATTTTCAGAATCAGATGACATGGAGGACAATAATGATAATAATGAAGAGAGGGGAAATCCACCTCCAAATAACCAACCATGGTTGGACAGAGATGCTCTGGAAATTCTAGGACAGATACATAACCTCCCTTTACATCCAGAAAACCTACTTCCTAAGTTTGACCTTGAAACCTTCGGATTTCCTGAAGACCATATTAAAAAGTTCATACTAGAGATAAGACTGATGAATGTACAACATGAGGATGTAGTATGTAGAATTTTTCTGTATACCTTTGAGAATTCATCCTTGACTTGGTATTTTAACTTGCCCGTAGGGTCCATAACTAGTTGGAAAAAGTTTCAAAAGGATTTCTTAGAAAAATTTGCATAATAATCCACCACAGGAGCTTTGATGGATGAACTCTTCACTGCCACCATGAGTTCAAAATATAAGGTGAAAGACTTTAATCAATAGTTTACTACTATCCTGAACAAATTTCAATCCGAAGCTAAACCTACTCAAGAGCTGCAAATTGAGGTATATGCTAATGCTCTCCTTGCTTCTATTTATATGTTTTTGAAAAGGGTTTCCAAACCTACCCTAGCTAAGAATTTTGAGGAATACAAAATGATCGAATTCCAAATGAAGGGATGTAAAGATGGCCATGTATCACTAGTTAAGAAAGAAGTTCATCTGCCACCCAGAAGAGGATTGTTATTGACTAGACCTCTGGAAAAACAAATAGAAAAATGTCCTGAAAAGGGAGGAAGAAACATAGAATACCTACAATGGATGATAAAGAAACTCTCTATTGAAATTGTAGACATGAAGAAAAGCGTCGGGGAAGGAAACCAAGGTCAAAGGCCCTATACACCCTTTTTCAAGAAAAACCCACCTTTCAGAGCGATCGAACCTCCCCCAGCCAACTTAAACATTGATTTGGGTAATGTAGCCTCTGACTCTTTCTGTACTTATCATCAAGAGAAACATTCCGAAAGAGACTGTCCCCAATGGGTGCATGCTATGAATTTGATGGAAACTCGGTTCCTAGACAAAGTTTCCCTTACCGAACAATCAAGCGGCTCAGCGGTAAACATCGTTGATTAGGAGGAAGTTGAGACGTTGAAAGAAACAACCATGTTTTTATGGGATCCTGACTTTCCAATGACTTTCGATGATGTATTTGAGGTTCAATAACCACCCGCTGAGGTTTTGGCCATGAAAACGCAAAGTAAGGGTCAACCGGTCACAAATGACCTTATGATTGTCCAATTTTCAATAGGAAAACAAACAATTGATCACCCAAAAACACATTTTGTCTCTCAAATAATTCCTATAAACATCCATACACGAGAGTCACCCAAGCTAGACTACAACATAGTAGAAGACTTAAAAAAGTTGAAGGCTAATGTGTCGGTCATGGACATGTGTACAATTCCTCAACAAAAGGATTTTCTGTTACAAGCCTTAAAGTCGATAGAAGCCCCTATAACAAGAAATGACCTAGGAGAGGTCCCAGTTCCCACAGATCCAAAGAATAAACCAAATGTGAATGATTTCTCTATAGATAAAAAAGGAAATCCTTTTTCCCCACCTTTCCTTTTAACGTTTGAATTCTTCAACAAAAATCTCCATAATTGTCTAGTCAACTCGGGGGCATCCTCCAATGTCATGCCATTATCTATCTGCAATAAATAGAATGTAGTCCCTCTCAAAAGTGATAAAAACGTTATACAACTAGAAAAAACTCAGGTAAAAGTTATTGGGGAACTCAAGGATGTCATGATCAGAATGACTACCCACCTGAAATTTGTTCAAGTAATTTACATCATTGTAGTAGATATACCAGAAGCTTATGGACTACTACTTAATCGATATTGGTTTGAGAAATTGAATGGATACTTTATCACAGACTGGGATCACCTCTGGTTTCCATTAAAGGGACATACCAACATGATTATGATTGATAGGGAAAGGTATCTCAAACATACTATCAATGATTTTGAAGTGTTCAACGAACCCTCATCAGTAGATTTACCTCTGCTAGGAAACTACTCTTGTGACTCTGATTTCAGAAATTTTTCTTCTCTCTCATCTAACGTGCCTCTCACTCAAAAATCTGAAATGCATTTTTAAGTGAATCTAATGGTAGCGGTGGAAGAAATCCTCTCCTGTCAAGAACCTTTATTGGAAACCACAAACAAGGTATGTAGAGAGGAGGAACTAACTAGGCATGAATAAGATAATAAATTTCTCTCACAGGTGTGGACCCTGTACTTTGATGGGTGTAAATCACAAGAAGGGTCAGGAGTAGGATGTATCCTCATTGACCCAAAGGGGAAGCATAATTTCTCATCTTGCAGACTAGAATTTGAATGCACTAATAATACTGTTGAGTATGAAGATTTGGTGCAGGGAGTAAAGAAATCCATAGAATTAAACGTTAAAGAACTAAAAGTCTTTGGGGACTCTGAAATTATTGTCATGAAAGTAAAGAACACTATAAATTGCAACTCACCCCACCTAAGGAATTATCAACATGAGGTGCATAGGCTAATAGAACATTTTAAGGCCATTAATATTACAACGGTTCCTAGTACAAAAAACACTCTAGTTTATTCCCTAGCCACTGCATCCTCGAGGCTATCCCCTTTACAAGACTATGAATCTTCTAGGTTCACTGTTGAACTACTCTACAAGACATCAATACCCAACAATATTTCTAATTGGAAGGTTTTTGAAGGATATGAATATATCATAGACTTTCTAACCAATCAAGAAAATTTTAAATACCTGGCTATTGATGATGAATTATTTCAAGAGAAATTAGCAGAATCAATTCCCATGAACAAAGAGGTGAAAAAGATCACTCTAGTAACAAACCAAGTTTTCACACGATACCGAAAGGGGTATCCAATTTGGAAAACCTTTTCTTCCCGAGGGAAACATTTAAAGGGTCAAAAAACACAAAAATAGGGATTTCATGTCCCATATACAAGATTATAAATCTAGGAACCCCCTAAAACCCTAAGAATATAAATCTAGGAAAAACATTGTCCAAGGAAGAAAGGAAAGCCTATCTTAAACTTTTTAGAGAATATCAAGATTTTTTTGCATGGTCCTACCGAGAATTGAAAACTTATGACACTAGTATTATTCAACACACAATCGCGTTAAAATTTGGAGTAAAACCCTTTCAACAGAAGCTTAGGAAGTACCATGCATATTTGGAACCCCTCATGTATCAAGATATAAATAAATTACTAGATGCTAATATTATATTTCAGGTTAGACACTCTGCCTGGGCAGCAAATTTGGTTCCTGTCAGGAAAAAGCCTGGGGAAATTCGCCTGTGTCTAGGTTTCAGAAATCTTAACAAAGCATAAAAAAATGATAACTACCTAGTCCCATCGATGGAACAATTCTCTCAGACCGTGTCCAGTTATGAGATTTTCTCCCTTCTAGATGTTTTTTCAGGTTACAACCATGTTCTAGTTTTAGCAGAAGACCGATTGAAAAATACCTTCCGAACCAAGTGTGAAACGTTTTCTTATAAATGCATGCCCTTTGGGTTAATTAATGAAGGATCAACCTTCCAAAGGGCCATGGACATAGCATTATGTGGATTGATTAATAGGTGTGTAGTAGTATACTTGGATGACGTGACTGTGTATTCAAAGAACAGAAAAGACCACATCCAACATCTAACCCAAATTTTCCAAAGGTGTAGGAAATATGGAATATCTTTAAACCCTAAGAAAACTATATTTGGTGTCGAGGAAGGGAAATTACTAGGTCATATTATATCTCAAGCAGGAATTCGCATAGGTCCAGAACAAATAAAGGAAATAGATAAGCTTCCCTTACCCCACAACAAAAAAGTGACGCGATCCTTCTTTGGGAAAATTAATTTTGTGAGGAATTTCATGCTCGATTTCACCAAAACGATCAAACCCTTACAAAAAATGATTTGCAGGGATGTTGATTTTAAGTGGGATGATGAGAGAAAATTTTCTTTCAACAATATCAAGATTTCCATATTGCAAGCTCCAGTGCTACGAAGTCCTGACTTTAGTAAATATTTTTTCCTCTATACTTTCGCTTTCGACCAATCCTTAGCTGCAGTTTTGACCTAGAAGGATGATGATAATAGTGAGGCACTGGTATCATTCATGAGCACTAAATCCAAGGGGCCGATTTGAATTACCCTTCTATAGACAAGCATGATTATGTGGTGTACAAAGTGGTAAAACATTTCAGATCTCACATCCTAAAAAATAACAACAAAGTCATCGTGCCTCATCCCGTAGTCCGATCTCTATTCACTCAACATGAGATGGGGAAGAGGAGAGGAAATTTGATGGATGTTGTCCTAGAATTAGACCTAGATATAAAACCTACCAAATTGGTTAGGGTAAAAGGGTTGTGTAAACTCGTCCTAGAATATCAAGACCAAATAAATGAAGACCTCGGGTGCGAGAATGAATTAGCATTATGGTGTATTGAAGATTTATATGTTCCCCCAAGGTAAGAGTCTTGGTATGGAAAAATAATTTACCTTCTACATAATGGGACTTTCCCAGAAAACCTAAACCCTAAGGAAATGAGAGCTCTTAGACTAAAATATGCACAATATCGCCTCATGAATTTAGTACTTTTCCGCGTAAATTATGATGGGGTACTCTTGAGATGCATCGAATGTGAAGATGCAGATAAGGTTATGAGGGAGCTCCATGATGGTCTTGTAGGTGGACACTTTTCATGGAATATTGTTTCTCACAAAATAATGAGAGTCGATTATTACTGGCCTACTCTGTTTAGAGACACTCATACATATGCTAGAAACTGTAAAACTTGTCAAATGAGTGAGGGGAGGGAAAAGAGAGCAGTTTTCCCACTCCAACCAATGACCATATACAGACCATTCGAGAAATGGGGGTTAGATGTCATAGGGGATATTCCCCGAGTTCTTCAAAACAACATAAATACATTCTGTCTATTACAAACTATTTTACGAAATGGTTAGAGGCCATCCCTCTGACTCACCTAAATGAAAAGGCGGAATTCAATTCATAGAACAACAACTGATCACAAGGTTTGGTATGCCTTTAGTTCTTGTTTTTAAAAATTCTGCTTACTTTTATTCCATTCTATTAACAAATGTTTCTCTAGACAAAGGAATCATAATCATATACTATGCAAACTAGTATCCACAAGGGAATGGAGTGGTAGAATCAACCAATAAGAACCTAGTGAGGATATTGAAGAAAACAGTTGCAGACAATCAGAGGAATTATTATAGATCACTTCATAATTCCTTATGGTCTGACAGAGTAACACCCAATGAATCTATAGGGAACTCCCCATACTTCTTGGTATACAGAAAAGAAGCCATCCTCCCAAATGGGTTATATCTTCCATCTCTTCAGCTTGCTCAGGGATCTAGAGGACAACACTCATCAACTATTAAATAGAGAATTGATACCCTCCTCATTATGGAAGAAGAAAGGGAGAAACAAAAATAAAAGTTCATCTCTCATTAACAAGTAGTTAAAAGATGGTTTGCCAAGCATAAGGCCAAAGAGAAGAGTTTTGAGGTAGGGGACTTAGTCCTGAAATGGGATAGAGCAAATGAACCTAAGGGAAAAAATTCTAAGTTTCAAAATCTATGGCTTGAACCTTTCCAGGTATCCGAGAAACTTGGGGCATGCACCTATCGGTTGAAAAATATGAGGGGGGAACCTGACGCCCTCCCAGTGAATGGTCAATCCCTAAAATGATATTTCTCTTAAAAAAAAAATTGTGTGTGTGTCTTTTCATGTTATTTTCTGATTAGGATAAATGTGTAGGTGTAAGGTAAACTGATTGCAGACTCCTTTTATTCCTTTTTCTCTTTTTTTTGGTGTTTCCTTGTAAAAAGGTTGTGCTCCACAAGCCATTGGTTGATCTAAGTCAATATGGTGTAGCAAAATCTACTCCTGACTCATGCTTACATGCAACACAAGAAATGTCAGGGAATTGCAATTTTTTCTTCAAATAGTTCTATACCTAGTCTTTGCAAACATACGACCTTAGTGAGTGATGAAGTGTTCACCTGGTGGTCTGGTAAAGCCTAAAGGGAAATATGGCAAGTTGGAAAGGAATTCATGTACATCTAGACAAAGCTAGGAAGAATTTCACCTTAACCATTTCATCCTGCAAATAAAATACGTCCTCCTCTCCCACTCCCTCAGGGAATCTTTGCCAAAATAAATCAATTATATTAAATGAGTGCAAAGTAGGAGAGGGTATGTAGATAAATTTGTCGAGGCTATGGATGCTTGCTGGAAGCGGAGCAATGTATGTGACATTGGGGTGACTCCGTCGGGGCTATGGATGCTCACTAGCAGTGGATAAACACCATAGAAAGTGAATGATGATAAATAAAATGGCCTAGTGCCATTGAATGCTTTATCGATATCTTGTCAAAAGGGAGCGTGGGTCATGGTCAAGAGGAACGAAGTTGGAATAAAGGTTAAAAATCCATGGGCAGGCCTAGATTCATGAACCGGAAAAATTGTAAATGCAAGGATAGGAAAGACTCTAATAAAAGAAAAGCCAATTAGTTTCTCAACCAACTTTTGCATCAGCTACGCACAAGGGAAGGAACATAGATTCTACATTTTCCTAGAGAATCATCATTTGTTGAGCACTCATCACACCCTAAAATGTTCATGAAATTCTGTCACTTCTGGGTACCACTTGTTTTATTTTTTTTTACTGTCTGAATTAAGTTCACTATGGAGGGATAGTTTATTTTGTTTTTATGAATCTTATCGATTAAATCGTATTTGTTTGAACTTGTTAAATGAAACCTTGTGTCTAAAAGAAATGGGCATTCTAACTAAGAATCTGCAACTAACATTGTGTCAAGCATGCTTATGTTTGACATCGACAAAGTCCAAGTAGATAAAATGCTCGCACCATAATAATAATCTTTGATCATTGATGCACCATCGATGTCGGTAAAAGGCAGAGTAAGTTTTCGTTAGTAAATCACCATGCAGATTTAGGAGATAGTAGATTCCCATCGACGTCAGTGAAATACGAGAGTAATAAACATTGACATGAGCCATGATAAACCCCCGATAGCCAATGACGTATGAGTTGGTTTGGGTTCGGTGAAATCTCGAAGAGTTAAATCATTGAAAATTTCTGCATTGACACATCTTTGATCGTCGATCCCCGATGCACTTTCGGGATTGGAAAATTTATGAGAGAGTTAATTCGAGATCACTTAGGGAAGCTTATCATCGATCTCCGATCCTTGATACTTTTCAACGTCGGCAGGGTAGAAACTATTTTTAGAACGATTAGCTAAGGAAAATTCCCTGTTTCTAAATAACATGATTAAACGAAGATGTTGGTCTCAAGTGCCACGTGTTTTTGTTGCAGAGGGGTTTCGTACAATCTAGTATTGTCTCGAGTCATATTGAGGTTCTCTATGTCCTATTCACACCTCCGAGTCATCTCTGTACAGTAAAATGGATCAACTTCGGAGCTCTTGCCAGAAGATATCAATGAATGATGTTTAAATAAAATCCCCGACCCCCGATCCACCAACTAGATTAGCGAAACGATGGGATGTTTTCAGCATGAGATACGATCAGTTTCTCTCATTTAATAGACCAGTTAATGTTTTTCCTCACATACATTGTTACCCTGTGCACCGATTGAACAAAATGAATTTGAAATCACAGATAGGCCATGTTATAGCCTGCACCGTTCACCTATGATCATATTTAATTTTAAGCGTAATGAATATTTGGTAGAATATTTTTTAGAATCACACTCATATCCCTAATTGAATACCTGATGCGACAAGGTAATTTCATCTCTATTTAAATCACAAAAATGGCTTCAAACGTTTCTAATCTGTGCACAAAGTGTTCATTTCCAGAGCATCCGAAGAAGCAAAGTGAGCATCTCAAGACTGCATTGATTCTTAGACCATCAAAACCACGTTAAACAAGAAAAATAGGTATGTGTTAAATTTTATCAATTCAACAGTCGTAATTTTTTATATATATGCATTTGATCTTTTACATGGTTTTTAACTATGTTCTCGCTGCAGGGAAAATGCCTCCAAGAAATCCAATGACTAGACGCTCGCTGAGGGCACCTAAGCTAAAGGAGGCAGAAATTGGTGAGGGTTCTTCTCCTAGTACTGCGAGGTAGTTGGAATACGCTCCCAGGGCAGAGCCGGCCACTAAAACCTCGATGAAGAAATATTTCATTCAACGCTTGGTCTTTGATGATACTGAAGCAACCACTGGATCTAAAATAATTCTCCCACGGTGGGGAGATATATTCAATAGAATCAAATGGGAAGATTACCTAGAGTTTATCCCACATAGCGAATTGGATGTAAGGGCACTAGAGGACCAAGTTTTCATGAACATTGGACGATCGTGCTTGCACATGGTAATCTACCAAACTCTAATTTTTTACATGCATCGAGACCCTGAGTTGGTTGATTAATCACACAAATGCACATAAATGCATGATCAACGATGAGAATGGAGGGTGTGTCAGAGGTTTTCTCCCGATAGAATTTCAGAAGTATTACAAGCTCAGGGACCCAGAGGAGCATCTAAACACATACTTGGTGGTGAAGTTCTATGAATTCCATGACACCAGCCAGTTGAGGGCCTCATGGTGGAAGGAGGAAAATAAATTTACAAACCTGAGCAATGGATGGTATGGGAAAATGAATCTGAGGGAGCCATACATCTACATGATGGCTCTAATATGCCGACTTTATGGAGAAAAGGACTGCTCCAAGTTCTCAGAAGCATGGATACCCTTAGCGTACACTGTGACTATATCGAGGAGTAGTTTCAATTGGGGATAAATCATATCCAAGCAATTGAGCACCGGTATATTGTAGGCTTAAACGCTGAAAGAAGGAGAAGATCCATCTTTCATCCTGGCCTCGTACCTACTTGATGTAATATGTGCAAGGAATGTCTTTGCCGGTATGAATTTAAGCCGGCACATTCCATAACTTTCTATTTATGTCTACTTCAGCATATTATGGGAGAACGGGTAAAAAAAATCTTATGCCCGTATTTGCAATGAATTCATCGCTCATGTTTATTTCATTTTGTTTAAAAAGGAATTCCCAAGGATGTCTGCAAAAGCCAAGAAAATGATATTGAAGGTAGGCCATTGGTATCTATATGAACACACAACTTACATCAGGGTGTTTAGGGCCACCAGATCACCGCATCCATGTTCACATCCCAGACCAGTTCATTGTGGGAGAAATCTGTTATCAGACTATCCTACAGGGATATAACGCCACACTAGTTAAGGACAAGAAACATTCTTTCATACCCTATGACTTCCATGTGGGGTTTTATTTAGTGAAGAAAATTGCTCAAGCCAAACAAGAAGAGGGATTTAGCTTGAACTCAGATTCCCAATATGACATTTTCAAAAGCACAATCCTAAAGGCCTATTCCTCTTACACGCTTCACAAGTATCGTCCTGTTGGCCATATATGCATGACAAGTTTGAGGATGAGATTTTTAAAGAATGCGCTTAGGACTAGGAGGAGGTAGTATAGAGGAGATCCAACCTGAACATGACCAGGCTCAAGGCTATGAGCATGGATGAGTAGGTGGAGACAATAGAGCAGTTGACTCAAGAGGATCTCAAAGTTAGAGAAGAAATCAAAGCAACAAATACCACAAAGGCACAAAGGAGAGGATTTCTTTTATTAGAAGGAGCATAGAGAGTCATTGAACAATTAGAGAATGATCTTGAACTCATAGAGATGATGAGGATCCCCTCAGACAAACCAATCACAATAAGAGGAGATCCAAGTGGCTTAGAGTCAATGCAACTGGAAGAAATCATCGGTCTGGAAAACCCTAGAGTTCCATCACCATAGATCAGATCACCAGAGACCATTCCAGTGCAGCCTGAGGTTTCCTGGACTCTGGGTGAAACAAGTGTACCAAACCCTCTGTTTGATATAATATCCATATATGAAAACAAGGAAAGTTCAGAGGTCTCCCTGGTAACTCAGGTAATGATTACATAGGAGAAGGAACTTGAGAAATTATATTCCCCAAGTCTCGATGCTCCAGTTCAAAACCTTCCACAGAGAAACCATGAGGTCGAAAGTGTTTTAGACACTGAGTTTCCCGAATTATCAGACACCTCAAAATATATCTCGAGGGATGAGCTTGGATCGAGTGGTCAAAAAGAGGAAGTTCAACTGTAAGAGATCGACACCTTGACAATCGATTTCCAAGTAAGTATTGAACCTATCCCTGGTTCTTCAATTTTGGCCAATACCTTGCCAACCGATGAAAAAAAAAAATAGGTCGATCCATCAGAGCATATGAAATAATCCCAGGAACCAATCTTAGAACAAATACACACAACAGGGAGCCTAGGAAACACTCTAACATGGGGAGAAAAACAAATCCCTTAGCCTATTGACTAAGTTTCCGATATACAGGCGATCACTTATGACATGAAAAGGAAAGAGGTCATGAAGAGGACCACCAAGAATAGAAGACTCACATTGGATAGCTCAATTCTCATCACCTCAGAGGATAAGTTGCTCAGTATAGAACATGGAAAGATGTTTGAGCTCATCGGAGCAGGGATGGCTATCAAGGATGCCACATTGGATCGATCAAGGAGAGATGAAAAGGAGTTGGACACTGTGCTAAAGGGGTTGGAGAATCTGCGCCATTTGGAAAAATACTATTAGGACTCAACGTAGTCAATGGGGTTTCTGAGGAGTGAGTTCTAGGATGCTTATGCAAAGTTCATAGATGAATGACATATTTTCACTACAGGTATAGTCGATTTCCAAGAAGATATCCTTATGGCACTAGATACCTGCAAGGACATGGAAAGGTGGTATGAAAAGGCATACCAAGCAATGGAAATAATTGTTTAGATCAGTACTGTGAAAAAGGGACGAGACGTCGATGAGCACAGTATTCAAGTGCTAAGGGAGAGAAACATCACTTAGATAAGGAAAGCAACCAAATACTAGGTAAGGATGGCCCAGGAACCTCAGTGGGAGATACAAAAGAAGTGGGCTAAGTGTGAAAAAGGATGGGAAAAGATTAATCGAGAGTTTAAAGATAATGTCCTCCTAGAATTAGGCTCACCTGAAGACTTTGTTGACCTGCATGACATAGTCAAGTGACACACAAAACAACACTCGACATGGATAGTGGATATCTCACAGGTGACGAGCATGGTACCGGGTCAAACAAAACACTTTATGGAGCATCCGATCAAGTCTCATGCAGTTCTGTAGAGATTAAGTGCCAAAATAGTCAAATACAGAGAACATGTAGTAGAAGTAAAAGAAATCCTTTCATCCCTGATGGGCCAACACAGGTTTTTGTATGCCAACACATGCGAGGATCTTTTCATCAAATGGTCGGAGTATGAGAAGAGTCATCCACTCTAGTAGAACCATGAGATGATTCTCAGAGAACAAAAGGGTCAAGCACCACATGGAAAATTTTTCTTACTTAACTTGAACTTGTAGCAATTATTTTTAGTTAGTGATTCTTTATAAATTAGGGGATTGACCTTTTAACAAAGGTCGATAGTTTTGGGAAAGAACCCTTTTTTGGGAATTGTAATGAGCTATTTCTGAACAACCTTAATTGAGAAGTCATATTTAGGACTAGAGACAAAATTTTGTTTTTCATCAAAGGCGTTATGTGATTGGATTGAGGAGGAATTACTTCCAACTTTATTTCAGTAATTGCTGCTGTAACGAGTAATAGTTTATGAATCTATTGATAAGTTATGTGTTTCAATATTTTTTGCAGTTATTTTATTCTTAATGATAGAAATAAAATCATTGTATTAATGTGTGATTAATTTTCAAGCTAAGGAAACTATTTTTCTTACCATCATTTTATTACATGTGTATTCTTCTTCCGATAATTGTATCTTAGTCAATGATGAAATACCAACAAGTTAACGTATTAGTACTTGGCTTGTAATAGGTGTGAATATCTTTTTCTGTATGGTTGAGCATGAGGGTTATCCCAAGCTCAGCCTTATTTAGTAGTTAAGAATCCCTTCTACCAGTTGGTTTATACCAACACACATCTAATTTTATCAGACCCATCTAATAAAATAAAAGACAAAAAGAGAACATTCAAGATGAAGGAGGAACTTTCATAGGAAGATATCCTATCAATCACCAAGTAAATCCCATTGATAAATTAGCTAGATCGAAATATCTGGAGACCCATTCCACCATTAAACACTACAGATTCTAATTGGGCCTCTAAGGCAGGTTTGGTTCCTATTGTTGATTCAAAGGGATCTTGGACCCCTCAACAAGGCCGATAGAGTAACACCTAAAGAAGCCATAGGAAACTCTTCGTAATTTCTGGTATATGGGAAATAAGCCATTCTTCCAAATGGATTGTATCTTCCATATTTACATCTCTCCCAGACATCAAGAGGTCAATCCTCATCTCCTCTACAACAAAGGATTGATACCCTTCTCATGCTAGACGAAAAAAGAGAAAAAGATAAAACTAAGTTCACTGCTCATCAATAGACAGTTAAAAGATGGTTTGAAAAACATAAGGCCAAAGGAAAACGTTTTGAAGTAGGAGACCTAGTTTTGAAATGGGACAAAACAAATGAGTCTAAAGGAAAACAATAAAAATTTCAAAATCTTTGGCTCGGACCTTTTCATGTATTCGAGAAAATTGGTGCAGGCACACCTGTTGAAAAATATGAGGGGGGAACTCGACACCCTCCCGATGAATGGCCAAGTCTTAAAACAATACTTCTCCTAAAAAAATTAAATGTCTTTTTATGTTTTGTTTAAGTTTGTTTTAGCATACATTTGGATCAGGATAAGTGTGTAGGTTTAGGGAAGGTCGATTGCGAATTCCTTTTTATTTATTTATTTCCCTTGATATTTTATTTTAATTAATTTGTGTTATGTAAACTAGTGGTTGAATTTAATAAATATGGTGAAGCAGAATCTTCTCTTGACCTACACTTACATGAAACATAAAATACGCTAGGAAAATACAAATTTTCAAAGGAGATCTACATCTTGTCTTTGCAAGCATACTACCTTGGTAAGTGATGAAATATTCACCTGGTGGTCTAGAAAATCCCAAAGGAAAATATGGATAGTTGGAAAGGATCACATGTACCTCTAGAAAAAGCTAGGAAGGGCTTCACCTTAATAGTTTTTCCTTGCAAAAAAAAATGTCCTCCTTTCGGACTCACTCGTGGAATTTTTTCCAGAAGAAAATGATCTATATTAAAAGGAGTGAAATATCCAGGAGGGTATGCAGATAAATCCATCGGTGTTATGGACGCTCTTTGGCAGTGGAGAAAGGTCTGTGATGTCGGGGTGAATCTTCCAGGGCCATGGATTCTCGCTGGCAATGGAGCAACACCGTAGTGAGGGAATAATAATAACTAAAAATGGCCTCAATCCAGTGGATACCTTACCTGGATCTTGTCAAAGAAGGACGTGGGTCATGGTCAAGAGGAATGTAGGTCGAAA
This sequence comes from Picea mariana, assembly GCA_032191745.1. NCBI lineage: Eukaryota > Viridiplantae > Streptophyta > Pinopsida > Pinales > Pinaceae > Picea > Picea mariana. The sequence goes on along the minus strand of JASDQU010370439.1, from coordinate 32,692 downwards.
AAGGGTTGAAATCCATAGGCAGATCCAGAATCACGCACCCATGAAGTTGTGTACACATTGATAGGAAATACTCTGTTGAATACAAAGCCATATAGTTTCTAAACTTATTTCTGCACAAGCTAAGCCTGAAGGAAGGAGCAGATATTTTGTTTTCTCCCAGAGAATCACAATTTGTTGAACACTCAACACACCCTAAATGTTTTGTGAAATTTTCTCTTTTGGGTACCACTATTTTTTATTTTTTTTTAATTTTAATTTTAATTTTTTTTCTGAATTGAGTCAGTTGTGTAGGGATCAATAAGTTTTCTATTCCAATGTTTTATCATAGATCACATTCATATTAGTTTGGATTTTTTGAATAGATTGAATTCTCTTCTAAAGTAGACTTGGCATTTTTAACTAAGTATACACAGCTAAAATTTTGAGCCATGCACCTATTATCAGCATCGATGTGATCTGCAGAGTAAAATCGACCACACAAGAATGGAAAGCTTTGACCACCAATCACCAATGTATCATCAACATCAGGAGAATGGAAGAGCGAATGCACCAATCACTGATTATATCTTGCGACTAAGTTGTAAAAATCTCTTCGATAAACCATCAACATCGGGAAAGTATGAAAAGGAAAATGCTAACATCGACACACCTAATGAACCTCTGATCATCGATCACCGATACATCATTTGGGGTCAGTGATATTCGAAGAAAACCTTAATATGCATAAATTTTTACTTCGACACACCACCGATCGCCGATTGCCAATTGATGTTGAGTCTCTATTTTGACATATATAATGCCCTATCTTACCTTGTATCTGAGCCTTTTTTCCTATGTTATAAGCCTATACTTGACTATTTCTTATCAAACACATACCTAATAGACTTGTTCATGGTCACAAGAGGTAATTGATGATTTAAAGCATGTTTTGTTAAACTTTCTTGAATTAATTCGATTAAAGTGTTTTATTTTGTATAGTCCTAATGGTTTGACTTGCAAGAAGCCTATCCAATACTTGTGTTATTCTAGTACTACCAGTCATCATTCAATCTGTTACCAAATCTGTTTTGGTACCTAAGGGAATTTTAATCCGGTTCTATTGGCTCCAAATCCATTCCGGTACCAAGTCATACGCTATTCTAGTACTGTCTGCTTTGCGTCCATTCTGGTACTTAGATTCGTGACTGTGTGTATTCCGGTACCAAAACCTTTGTTTCCAGCAGGCACCAGTTGGACCAGTATAATGATGAATATTTCGAGAAGGTAGTTGAACAGAAGCTCCCAAATCATATTTCTAGATTACAAGAGACTCCATCACTCACGCAATTCGTGTCATGAGGATGGAGTTTATTCCTAGAGATTCGATGTAAATATCAAGTGTAATATCTTTAAAACTATTTAGTACTTATCCATAGATATTGGTAGTATCCGTTTACCTTGTATATAAGGAATACTGTATAGGTGATAGGTGTGTATAATAAGGAATGTAATGAAGTCTGTTATCAAAACTGGATAATACATATTGTTCCTATGTATGAAGTGAAGAACTGTTGATCCAATTTACCAGTTGAATTAATGAAAAAGATCTATTATGTCAATTCCTGAGTGTGAGTGAAACATTTTAGTCTATTACTTTCGTAAGAGGTTCCTTGTTGGTTCGGCAAGGGCCCACCGCCCCAACCAAGTTAAACCTCCCTGTATATGTTTTGTGTGATTGTGTGAGTATTTTACATTAGTGTTTGTTAATGATCTTTAATCTATTCACAGAGTTCAACATTGAGTTAATTGTTTCTGAATTGGTGTGAACTGTCACGTTTTAGATCAAATAGATATTTCATTCTCAAACATTGAAGGTTTCCATTTAATTATTTGAAGTGTGGATTGATATATTAATTTTATGATTGTAGTAGATTTAATACATCAAGGAACCAGAAGACTTTATATCTCATCTTCATGCTCTGTAATGAAGTCTCCCAGTTATGCTGAATGCTCCTTGTACCGGTTTGTTTGAATTGCATGAAGCTGGAATTGATTTTGATTTCAAGAGTGATTGGAGTTGGTTGCTATTTATTGTTTTGATTACTATAGGAGACAAGCTTCTCAAATTCATCTCTTTAATTCATGAGCCTGGAATGAATAGACTTTTTTCTCTAGGATAAAATCCTTTTTGATTGGTTGTTTGTGCGAAGAAGTCTCATTATCAATTTTCTCTTATAAGTTCAAGGGTGTTTGAAGTATTTCGAGATCTTAGAAGCAAATTTTTTATTTTATTAATTATTTCTTATATGCAACAGACTTAAGTAGGTTACCTGTTCTTGGCACATATAGTGTAACAACTCTTTTGATTACGAATCCAGGATTGACATTTAAATGAGTGTAAGATATATATTGAACGTATTTATACACCAACATTTTGGCACCATTGTCGGGGAGTTGTAAATGGTCATAGGTAGCACTTTGAGTTTTGATTGGGTTGATGAAGTTTGGATTGGATTTAAGGACAATCTGAGGGTGGAGAGAAGATGGTAAGAGGAGAGGTAAGAACCTACGCATCCACTTTGATGGGGTTGCTTCAAATTCAGGTTGTCCTCCTACTTTTGATAATTAGGAATCTGCATTCTTATTTATTTTATTTGAATTTATTTTATGAGTAGGTATAGGGATAATAAAGGTAGATTTATTGCTTCTAAAATTTCAAAAAAGCTAGAAAAGAAAACAACAACCCCCCCCTACACTAATTCATCTAAAATTCGTGCAGGAAAAATTCTTAGAGTAGAGAGCTCAAAGGCCACAAATGTAACAACAACAAAGGGAGCTAAATATGAAACCACTGTTCAGATTGAAAACATAAGACAACAAGAAACAAAGGAATCACTGGCGACCCCATCAAAAGAGAAGATGGAAAGAAAGCAGAGGTAGTAATAGAAGAGGTTTCATCTACTTTTGGGAGGCCACACAAAACCTTGGAACAACTAGAGATACCAAATAACCCAGTGGTTGAACCATCACTCAGTGGAGAGACCTCACCACCCCCCTACAGGTTGTTTGGAGATATGGCAGAAGAAGAGGGAAATGCAGCTAATGAAACATAGACATTCAGATTCCCCATACTGGATATCGCTAAATACATTTCTATGAAGAACATTCCATTGTCTTCACTTCCTCATTTCCGAGGCATGTCGACAGAAGACCCTGATTCATTTTTATTTGAATTTGACATATTATGTAGGACTTATAACTACATGGATAATGCTCAAAAATTAAAACTTTTCCCAGCTACACTAAAAGATTCGGCACTAAGGTGGTTCATGAGCTTAGGAGAACACACCATTTTGTCTTGGGATGGTATGAAGGAGACCTTCCTACAGAAAACCAAGATTATTGCAGACCTAGGGATGCTAGGAATGATATATTCAAAATGCAACAATCTGAAGAAGAAAGCTTAGAAGATTACCTAGAGAGGTTTTTATACAATTACCAAAAGAGTAAGCAATTTTCCTTAGACACAGCTACCATTAGGGCTGTATTTCTAAAGGGTGTGAGGGATGATTGCATTGAAGTATTAAACCTCATGATTTCTGGGGATGTGTACAAAAATCCATTTGCAGACATAGTAGAGTATTGTAAAAGATACTCCCGTAGTCAAGCCAAAACTGGAAAAAAGTACAAGGGATCCTACAAACAGAATTGTTAAACCCACATTTGGAGGTGTCAGTAGGATTGAACTGGGAAATCTATTAGAAAAATTCAAAATAGATATCCTAAACACCATCAGTTCCCAACTTGATACTATGAAAATTAAAAGAAAACAAGAGGAAGAAAATGTTGCGTTAGCAATTTTCTGTCATCAGTGTGGGAAGAAGCACCCTGAAAAGGAATGCCCTCTTAATGTTATCGAAATATATGGTCTCTGTACAAAGGACCATCCTACTAATGAATTCCCTTCTCTGCTTGGACTCAATGCCATATTCAAGGGAGGAGGAGAACCTGAAACATCCTACCCCCCTAAGAGACCATGGAGACAACAAAACCTCAGCATGTTTGCATACCCAAATACACAATACCCACAACAAAAATGGGTACCTCCCATGTCTTATCCTCTATGATCTACACAAACCCAACCTTGGACACAAGGGTGGATACGACCTGTATATGGAAATGTTCCCTTCCAACCAACAAATTTTCCCACCTATCCACAATACCCTTCGAATATTTCCCAGCTACTCCGAGGATTTAACCCTCCTGCTCTTCTTCCACACCCACAATTAGAAAAACAACTTGCACTACCCATGAATCCAAATATGCATCAACAAATGCAAGCTTCACCTATTCAAAGCCCTCCTCGGGCTACCCCTCTTCCTGCACAACCTATCCCTAACCCAAATAACAGGCTGACACAACTTGTACAAAACATTGAAGTACAAATCTTCCCCACGTATGTATTAACTCCAACTCCATTCAATGGAATTGAATTAAGATTAGGGAGGGTTGTAAACAAAAAAATCCTACTATGGTTATCCAAGAAGAACAAGTAGATAATCACACAAATCAAGAAGAACAAATAGATGTCCAAGCAGTTCAAAGAGAAGAACAAATGACTAATCCATTAAATGAAGAAAGAGACATCCCCTTACAACAAGAAATTCCTTCTCCCAACTCCCTTGTAGCAGAAACACCTCAGAAAATAAATCCTCCTTATCCAGAAAGGCTACTTGTAAAGAAATCTGAGGAGCCTCTAGGACATAATCTAGAGACTGAACTCTGAAACATATGTGTAAAGATACCCCTACTACAGGACATTAAATACATACCTATCTATGCTAAAATTGTAAGGGACCTTTGCATTAAAAAACTAGGGAGGAAGAGGAAGGAGCCTCCTGTCATATAGGTGGTAGGGAAGTTATCAGAGTTTATAACAGAAATGCCATCTAAGTATAGTGATCTAGGGAACCTAGTGGTAACCATAGAAATCAATGGTGTTTCTTTAACTAACACATTGATTGATCTAGGGGAAATACTAAATGTGATGTCAGTAAACATTATGAAAACACTGCAACTAGATCACCTAAGACCAACACAAACTTTGTTGGAGCTTGTAGACAAATCCATCATCACCCCAACAGGAAGTTTAGATGATATAACAGTTACATTGGCCTCTTGGGAATACCATGTGGATTTCTTATTAATTCATTCCATATCCTCCAAACCATGTCATCCAGTAGTACTCGAATGACCTTGGTTGGCCACTATTGATGCATTCATTAGTTGTCGATCTAGAGAAATGACAATTTCCAATGGCACTCAACATTAAAAACTTATCCTTTTCTCCCCCGCCCAACCAGCCACTGAAGTTCCTCTCTGGTTGGAGAATCCCTATGGGAAGGAGAACTGCACTCAACTCTTGTTGACACTTGAACAAGTAAAAGGAGTACAAGAGCAAACTGAAGAAAAAATCTTAAGTCTATTCTTGGCTAACTCAGCATGCATTGATTATCCTCAATATTTCCCTAACTACACACACATCTTTAGCCCTGAATTTCAAGAAATTTGGCACCCTTAAGTAGCCACTGTTTCACATATAGAAGAAGGGAAAGAATAATCTATTCAAGATATTGAAATCAGTCCTGGAAAGTCCTTATATATCAATGCTATCCTAGAAACAGATCAGCAACAAGAGTTGATACAAATGATTCAAGGGAAATCTGATGCTTTTGCATGGGATTACTCTTACATGAAAGGGATCCACCCAGACACCTGTATACATCATATTTACACTAACGATCAGATCATACCTATCAGGCAACCCCAAAGAAGAATGAATCCAACCTTAAAAGATATAGTAAAAGAATAACTCCAAAAACTCCTACAAGCTAATTTCATTTACCCTATATCAGATAGCAAGTGGGTCTCCCCATTAGTTGTTGTACCAAAGAAAAATAGGAAATGGAGGATTTGCGTGGAATTTTGAGAATTAGACAAGGCTACCTATAGAGACTACTTTCCTTTGCCTTTCATAGATCAAGTCTTAGACACTTTGTCTGGGAAGAGGTATTTTTCTTTCTTGGATGGGTTTAGTGGTTACAATCAAATCCAAATTTCACCAAAATATCAGGATAAGACCACATTCACCTGCCCTTGGGGAACCTATGCCTATAGGGCTCTTCCTTTTGGTTTATGTAATGCCCCTACTACCTTTCAAAGGGATTTCTTGGCTATTTTCTCCGATTTATCCAATGATTGTGTGGAAGTCTACATGGATGACTTCACAGTGTATGGGGATGATTTCCAATAGGCATTGGATAATTTGGAGAAGGTATTGGTTAGGTGTAAAAAAACTAACCTTTCACTTAGCCACAAAAAATATAGAATGTTGCTCACTGAAGGAATTGTTCTAGGTCACCACATCTCTGGTACATGAATAAGAGTGGACCCTGCCAAGATTGACATTATTTCCCAAATCAAGAGCCCTAGCTCACAAAAGGAAGTCAGAAGTTTCTTAGGGAATGTTGGCTACTATAAGAGGTTTATTCAAAACTTTACAAACCTAGCTTCCCCCATTTTCAAACTGTTGACAAAAGATGATGAATTCTTTTGGGATGAGAAATGCCAAATCTCCTTTGAAATCTTAAAAACAAAGTTGTCAAGTGCCCCTGTTTTGAGAGGTCCAAACTGGTCTCTTCCTTTCTATATTTGAACAGATTCCTCAGATACCGCTTTGGGAGATTTCTTAGGAAAAAGGGAAGGGTATATTCCTTATGCCATATGTTTTGCTAGCAAGAATCTATCACTTGATGAAGTAAACTATACTATCACAGAAAAGGAATTTTTATCAGTAGTAGATGCCATCAACAAGTTTAGACACTATATAACATGATGCGAAGTTTTTGTGCACACTGACCACTCAACTATCCGATTTCTAATGAACAAACCTATTACAAATGCTAGAGTGACTAGATGACTTTTATTACTACAAGAATTCAATATCACTATCATTGATAGGCCTGGAAGAGATAATTTGGTTGCTGATTTCTTGTCTAGACTTATTCATACAAGTGACAGTACTCCAGTAGATGATGATTTTCTAGATGAGAATATGTTTTCCATTTCTACTTACACCCCTTGGTATGCAAACATAGCCAACTATCTTGTAACCGGAAGGCTGCCTCAAAATATGTCATCTAGAGAAAAACAACGAATTATTCAGCTAAGTGCCAGTTATATGTGGCATGAGGATTGGTTATACCGAACTAGACCTGATTTGGTAATTAGAAGATGTGATTGGGAGGACAAGATGCAGGATATCTTCAGAGCTTGTCATGATGGCCCTTGTGGAGGCCATTTTGCTGACAAAAGGAAAACACACAATATTCTACAGTCTGGCTATTATTAGCCAACTATCTTGAAAGATGCAAAGAAATGCATGGCTAGCTGTGATGATTGACAAAGAATGGGAAAACCTATAGTAGTCGACGAAATGTCGCTCCAAGCCCAAGTAGTGATTGAACCATTTGAAAAATGGGCTTTATATTTTGTAGGACCTTTCAATCCCATGTCCCGTAGGAAAATGTACATCTTAGTCTGCACAGACTATGTAACAAAATGGGTAGAATCCAAGGCTTTTTATTCAACCAATGAGCAATCTGTTGTAGACTTTCTCTTTGAGGAAATTTTCACTTATTTCTGGGTACCTCGGGAAATAGTCACTGACCAAGGGACACAATTCACCTCAAATTTGGTCAAGGCTCTTATTGAACAGTACAATATCAAACATAGAAAGTCTTCTCCCCATCACCCCCAAGCCAATGGCCAAGTGGAATTGACCAACAAAGTGATAGAGGCCATCCTCACTAAGACTGTTCAACTACATCACAAAGACTGGGCTGATAGGTTGCTTGAGGCCTTGTGGGCCTATAAGATAGCTTGGAGAAATACAATAGGCAACACACCTTATGAGTTGGTGTATGGGAAGTAGGTACTACTGCCCATAGATTTTTGGGTAAAAACCTTCAAAACTGCCATGCAATTAGGGATGGACCTGAAGCAAGCTAAAAAGAGGAGGCTATTATAATTAAATGGGCTTGATGAGATAAGACAGGATGCTCTACAAAGAACCACCCTGATACAAGAGAAAAGGACCAAATGGCACGACAAGTAAATCAAAAAGAAGTCCTTCCAGTCGAGGGATTGGGCGCTTCTATATGATAGTAGATTAAAAAATTTAAGGGTAAATTGTCTACTAGATGGTTGGGACCTTATGAGGTTGATATAGTTTATGACAATGGTTCAGTAAGGATAAAGACCATTGATGAAAATCAGAATTTCTTTGTTGTAAATGGGCATCGACTGAAGGTTTATCATAAGCCTTTGTCAAAAATGTTCTTCAGAGTTCCAAAATGAAACTGGTAAGCAAGAGGGATTCCCCTCCTGCTAACCTACCATAGTAAGTTCAATTGTATAAATTCATTTTTTGTACATAGGTGTGTCATTAGATAAAGTTTCTCTTTTATTTTTCTGATATAACTAACAAAATCAAAAAAAAGAAAAAAAGAAGTTGGTTGTGTTCCCATGTAGATAGACGAATAAGGAGGACATCTACTAGAAAGAGTTTTCTTTAAGTTTTTCAGACTCTTTAAAATTGAAAACACAAGCGAGAAGGAACTGGCCCGGTCTCGAGAAAAATCCATGGGACAGTATAGAGAATTTTATTTAAGTTTTCTAGACTCTTTAAAATTGAAAACACTGGCAAGGAAGAACTGACCTGGGCTCGAGAAACATCCACTGGACAGTATAAAGATTTTTCTTTAAGTTTTTCATACTCTTTCAAATTGAAAATACCGACGAGCATTAACTAACCTAGGCTTGATAAAAATCCACAGGAAAGTAGTAGTTAGGATTATTATTGTTATTTTTGTAATAAAGAGGAAATGCCAATAGGAGTTGTGATCACCTTGGTTCCAAAAAGAAGAGGGTTCTATAATTTAAACAATTGATCATCTAATTTCTAGAATACCCTCCTGTTACAGATCTCTTCTTTTGTTATTCCTATGAAAACACATAACTCTTAAGTTTTGGTATTTTTTCCATCTACATGGTTTTTCAATCGAATATGATCATAGAACACCAATTGTTTCTACAAGTCACTGCCACCAGAATCTGTGTCAAAAATATCTCAAGCACCAGAAAAAAATGTTCATCTCTGTGCTTATCTGGTACCAATGGTCATCACTGTGCTAAATCATCTCGCTATGCTTATCCAGTACTAAACCCCATTCGATACTAAAGAAAGGACCTTGCGTTATTCCGATACTAATTACCAATTCTACACACAAGTGATCCGATACCCAGAAAATCCAACACTCAGGTAATCCGGTACTCAGATGATACGGTACTGGTAAGGATGTGACTGGTAACTCTCATCATACTTCCAAGTTGCTGCTCAATTATTAGTGCTAGGATATATAGATTCAACATTTTTTTCATTTTATTAAGAGGAATTAGACTAAATATGATTTTAAAACATCTGTTTGCTCTCGAATCATGACATACCCCCTTTCATGAACATTTATAAAATCCTCAATCACATTTCCATAAGAAGAAGATGTCCTTATTCCCCGAATATTAAGAGTTCAAGGTCATTATGTCTCTTGCCAGATCAAACTCATACTCCTTCTATCTATCCAGTAAATAAACCCCATAGAATTATGATTCTCTATCGTACTATATGAAGTAACACCAACCACATCTCTAAGAGTCTCAAATAATGATCCCAACTTATTTCGCACTCACGAGTCCCAATCATAACGACCACACCCTTCCATGAATATTATCTAACGCCAATTTTCCCACGAGTACATAAGCCGTTAGTGGATCCGACCTACCTCACCATATCATCATGGTTATCAATGTGACCATAGTAATCTACACTTCCATTTATAAATGCTCCTCTGGATGGATCTGCCATCCAGATGAGTGTTATTTACCGTTGCTGTCACACCACCTACAGACATCTCCTTCCTTCATATTCCTTGCATGTTTTTCCCCATACGGTACTCTATCACAGTCTACATTTATCTGGTACTCAACTCCTGATCCTCTGTCCGTGCCTCATCCTCCTAGAGAATTGTTTGGGATAGCATGGGGGTCAATAGGCATGAGCCCATATTTCAATTGTACAGGGAAACAACAAAATATCATGCTTGCAAAGAAAAGTATGAACATGCAGGATGGGTGCCATTTCTGGAAAAGTTTAAAGGCCATCATGAGGGAATTTCTCTTGCCTTTGCATAGACATATGATGGAGAAAGTGTGCATTTTGGAGACATGAAGCTAACAATTACAGAAGCCACTATAGAAGAATCTACAGGACTTCCTAAGGCTGGAGAAAAATACTTCAAGAGGGTGATCGTCGACAGGAAACTCTGTCAGAAATTCCTCAAACTAGAACATCAAGACCCCGATTGGACCAAGGGCATCCCTCAAAGCTATGTCAAGGAGGAATATTGGACGATGCTCACAAGTCTATAAAAATTCCTCACCTGTGAAGGAAGGTATATAGTAACCTTCATTTATCATTTGAATCTTTTATCACATTTTGAGGGAGGACCACAAATTGATTTTCCTCACTTCCTGTGGATGAGTTTAAAGAAGATAGTGAGAGGGGTGAGGTCAATTTCCAAGAAACCAAAAACTAGATTTCATCACCATGGTTTAATAAAACTTATGGTTGTTTATGCTTCAAGGACACAAGGTGGTAGGTGGAAGCAATTAATCCAACATAATTTCTCTCAAGAAAGAATATCCAAAACTGTTGAAACACAGGAGACAGGGATACACAGTGAGGGTTCAAGAAAGAGGGAAAAGGAAGTCATAAGGAAGGCATCAGGAGGAAAAGAAGACACTGTTACACCCATCTCATCCCAACCCATTGAGAAATAAGTGACAGAAAAGTCTGTTGTAGGGGAACCTACTACATCGAGGAAGAAGAAAGACATCCAGTCCCAAAAAATAATTCCTACCTCGATTCAAAAAGATAAAAGACAAAAGGAAGAATCTGAGCTTGGAGGATGATTAGATAGTGTTCTTGAAGGAATCATGGAGGTGTCATTAGAACCAACCAACCAAGTAGAGAAGACCCCTGACCTCAACATTCAGAACAAGAGAAAGTCTGCACAGGCTAAAACGTCTGGTTCAATCCTACATCCTAAAGATCATTTTTCACAAAGTAAGAAATGAAAGAAGGAAGAGACATATCAAAAATATATTTTACATGAAGCAGCTAGTAGACCCCCTCTAGAATCCGTTAAGGAATTGGAAAACATCCCTGAGTTAGTTACTTGGTCTTCCCAGAAACTGGTTGGCGAATTGAAAGAAACTGTTAAGGTGATAAGAAGAAACAAAAAGAATCTCAAAAGGGAGAAGGCACAAAGGGAACAAATTCTAGAACCTACACCTCAATCTTCTAGGATAGAAATAAGGGATGGTTAGTAGAAGCAGACTCCAAGATTCAAAACTCGGGACCTCAAGATGAAAGTCAAAACGATACAGGAAAAACAAGTGTCCAGACCCACCACCGTTATTAAAATAAAGAAGAGGAAGTTGTTTGAGGAAATGTCTACCTCTGTCAGCAAGTCTAAAGAGGCCCCACCCCCCATACGAAGGACTACCAGAAGCATGGCCAAGCAGGTGACAGTTCCAAACATACCTTCTCTTCAAAGGGAACCCATGAATATTTCGAGTTATCTAGAGAGAGGAAGTGGCTCTGGAGCTACAATGAGTGAAGTAGAAGGGTTGGTAACAGTAAGTGAGATAGAAGGACTGGTAACAGAGACTTTGAGGGGTTTGAGGAAATAAAAAGAAGCCCAAGAGGAGGTAACTAAGGAGGCAATCACATCTATCCCAGAAAAGTCTCTGAACAAACAAAAATTGATAGCAAAGATTGAGAGGCTGAAGCAAGAAGTTGAAGAATACAAAGTATTGGACGGGCATATCAAGGCAAAGAATGCACAATTGAAATAACTTCATGCAGAGGTCTCTGCCAAACTCAAAATGGTTTTGCGATTGATCCATTACACTAGGGTAATTAAGAAGGAATTGAAAAGTGAAGTTTCTGGTTTTAACATCCCGCAACCTAAGAAATGACAGAGAAGGATTCAATTTTGTAGAAGGTTTTTAAGTATCATTTTTTGATGATGTTGCATGAGGACATGCAACACATTTAGCATGGGGGAAATATCGAGTCTCTGTTTTGACATATATAATTCCCTATCTTACCTTGTATCTGAGATTTTTTTCTTATGTTATAAGCCTATACTTGACTATTTCTTCTCAAACACATACCTAATAGCCCTGTTCATGGTCACAAGAGGTAATTGATGATTTAAGCATGTTTTGTTTAACTTTATTGAATTAATTTGATTAAAGTGTTTTATTTTGTATAGTCCTAATGGTTTGAATCATGAGAAACCTATCTAGTACTTGTGCTATTCCGGTACTACCAGTCATCGTGCAATCTGGTACCAAATCCGTTCTGGTACCTAAGGTAGTTTTGATCTGGTACTATCTTCTCCAAATCCATTCTGGTACCAAGTCATGCGCTATTATGGTACTGTCTGCTTCGCATCCATTCCGATACTTAGATTCATGACTATGTGTATTCCGGTACCAAAACCTCTGTTTCCAGTAGGCACCAGTTGGACTAGTATAATGATGAATATTTCGAGAAGGTAGTTGAACAGAAGCTACCAAATAATTTTTCCAGATTACGAGAGACTCCATCACTCATGCACTTCGTGTCATGAGGATGGAGTCGATTCCTAGAGATTCGATGTAAATATCAAGTGTAATATCTTTAAAACTATTTAGTACATATCCATATATATTGGTGGTATCAATTTACCTTGTATATAAGAAATACTGTATAGGTGATAGGTGTGGATAATAAGGAATGTAATGAAGTTTGTTATCAGAACCAGATAATACATATTGTTCCTATGTATGAAGTGAAGAATTGTTGATCCAATTTACCAGTTGAATTAATGCAAAAGATCTATTATGTCAATTCCTTAGTGTGAGTGAAACATTTTAGTCTATTAATTTCTTAAGAGGTTCCTTGTTGGTTCGACAAGGGCCCACCACCCCAACCAAGGTAAACCTCCCAGTATATGTTTTGTGTGATTGTGTGAGTATTTTATAGTAGTGTGTGTTAATGATCTTTAATCTATTCTTAGATTTCAACATTGAGTTAATTGTTTCTGGATTGGTGTGAACAGTCAAGTGATAGATCAAATAGATATTTCATTCTCAAAAATTGAAGGTTGCCATTTAATTATTTGAAGTGTGGATTGATATCTTGAGTTTATGATTGTAGTAGATTTAATACATCAAGGAACCAGAAGACTTTATATCTCATATTCATGCTTTTTAATGAAGTCTCCTAGTTATGCTGAATGTTCCTTGTACTGGTTTGTTTGAATTGCATAAAGATGGAATTGATTTTGATTTCAAGAGTGATTGGAGTTGGTTTCTATTTACTGTTTTGATTACTACAAGAGACAAGATTCTCAAATTCAGCTTTTTAATTCATGAGCCTGGAATTAATAAACTTGTTTCTCTAGGATAGAATCCTTTCTGATTGGTTGTTTGTGTGAAGAAGTCTCATTATCAGTTTTCTCTTCTAAGTTCAAGGGTGTTTGAAGCATTTCGAGATCTTAGAAACATAGTTTTTATGTTATTAGTTATTTCCTATATGCAATAGACTTAAGTAGGTTACCTGTTCTCAACACATATAGTGTAACAAATCTTTTGATTATGAATCCCGGATTGACATCTAAATGAGTGTAAGATATATATTGAACATATTTATACACCAACAATCGGTAATACATTTTCAACATCAAAAAATCCGAGGGATGAAATCATGAAATAATGACCATAGAGACTTACTGATCTTCAATCCTCAACATGTTGTCGGCATCAACAAGATAGTTTGAGGTTCCTAGGGCCATGTCTAAAGAAAATCATCGATGCCGAAGAAACATTTTAACGAAAGAGCCAAAATCAAATGCAATGTGTCATGGTATCCCTTGCAGGTCATCATTTCCACATGAGCACTGTACGACAATCTAGGTCGACATCATAGCTTTCACTAACAAAGGTATTCACAAACACTGTCTAAGAAAAACACCGACGTCGATCCACTTGTTTAAACCGATGGAATGATAGGACATCGACAATATGATGGGACACCTTCGACAAAAAATAATATCATATTTTTGTTATTTAATAGGCCAATTAATGCTTTGATCAACACACGTTACTATCCCATGCTCCAACCAAATAATAGGAGTTTGAAACTGTCGATGAACTATAATGTACCCCGCTCCTGCGCCACCAAATTGCGATTTCATTTAATCTCGAGCATGATTCAGATCTTGGTGATGGATTGTGTAGACCACATATACGCTTTGAATTCAAGAACTAACATGACAAGTAGGTATGTTATATGTTTAAATTGTAATGACAAATTCGAATGAAACATTTTGTACACAAGTATTTCATTCTCAGAGAATTTGAAGGAGCAAGAGAGTGTTTCAAGAGCTCACAGTCGATTTTTAGAATTCTAAACCAGGTTAAGCTTGTGTAAAGAGGAGGTATGAATCATTTGTATCATTTTGGCAGTCACAATTTTCTACATTCCAGTATTATTTCTGCAAGTCGGTATCTCTTTATTTTCTTTTTGCAGGAAAAATGCCTCCAAGGGAGCCAACAACCAGGCCGTCGCAAAGAGCACCCAAACTGAAAGAAGCAGAGGTCGGTGAAGGATCTTCACCCGACGCTACTAGATAGCTTGATTTTTCCACTAAAGTGGAATGAGTCATTTGCACGTCTACCAAAAGGGATTTTTCCCAACCTCCTACACTTGGTGACACAGAGGAAAGAATTGGATAAAAAATGGTGCTCCTGAAGTGGGGAGATTTGTTTAATGAAATCAAATGGGAAGATTACCTGGAGTTTATACCACATAGTGACCCCAAAATTAGAATTCTTGATGACCAAGTATTCCCAAACATTTGACGATCATGCCTTCACATGGTAGCCTACCGAACCCCTGTCTTTCCTTGCATTGAGACCTTGGGGTGGATAATTGACCACACAAATGCGACGAAATGCGTGGTCAATGATGAAAATGGTGGATGTGTTGGATTTTGTCTTCAGAAATAAAGGTCCAACAAGATTAAATATTGATTTTGTGGTAAAAGTTTATGAGTTTCATGACACCAACATGTTGGTGGCCTCATGGAGGAAATAATCTAAGAAGTTTACAAACAGGAGCAACAGTTGGTATGGTACAACCAATATCAGAGAGGCATATATTTTCCTATGGCTTTGATCTACCGATTATACGAGGAAAGGGATTGTGCCAAGTTTTCAGAAGCATGGATTCCATTGGCATACATTGTGGCAATCTCCGATAGCAGCTTCAACTGGGGAGCGTGTTGGATCATGTTGTCATTGATGTGAATAGTTTGATTGATTGATGTCAAGTGATTGATTGATGAAAAAGGATTGATTTATTGATGATTGATGTAATGTAATATGTATTATCCTTGATGAGAATACATAGATGAAGATGGATCAATGAGTTTCCATTGATATGATGAAGAT